>PVKU01006139.1:0-109474 GCA_004027475.1 Anoura caudifer
AAGGAAGAAACAAGAATTCAAAAAATTGAGGAGGGGCTTAGGAACCTCCAGGACATCTTTAAATGTCCCAACATCTGAATTATAGGGATACTGGAAGGGGAAGAGGAAGAGCAACAAATGGAAAAGTTATTTGAACAAATAATAAAGGAGAACTTCCCCAATCTGGCAAAGGAAATAGACTTCCAGGAAGTCCAGGAAGCCCAGAGAGTCCCAAAGAAGTTGGACCCAAGGAGGAACACACCAAGGCACATCATCATTACATTAGTCAAGATTAAAATGAAGGAGAGAATTCTAGAAGCAGCAAAGGATAAAGGCAGAGTCACCTACAAAGGAGTTCCCATCAGACTGTCAGCTGATTTCTCAAAAGAGACCTTACAGGGAAGAAGGGGCTGGAAAGAAATATTCCAAGTCATGAAAGTCAAGGACCTACATCCAAGATTGCTCTATCTAGCAAAGCTGTCGTTTAGAATGGAAGGGCAGATAAAGTGCTTCTCAGATAAGGTCAAGTTAAAGGAGTTCATCATCACCAAGCCCTTATTATATGAATATTAAAGGGACTTATCTAAGAAAAAGAACATAAAAAATATGAACAGTAAAAAGACAGCAAACTCGCAGATATTAACAACCAGACCTAAAACAAAAGCCAACTAAGCAAACCACTACAACAGGAGCAGAAACACAGAAATGGGGATCAAATGCAGGGTTAGCAATAGATGAGTGGGAGGAGGAGAGAGGGGGACAAGGTACAGAGAACAAGTAGCACAGACAGTGGGTAGAAAATAGACAGGGTGAGGGCAAGAATAGTGTGGGAAATGTAGAAGCTAAAGAACTTATGACACATGGACATGAACTAAAGGGGGGAATGTGGGTGGGAGGGGGTGTGCAGGGTGGAGGGAAATGAAGGGGGGAAAGTGGGACAACTGTAATGGCATAATCAATAAAATATATTAAAAAAGATTTTATTTATTTATTTTTAGAAAGAGGAAGAGGGGGAGTAAGAGAGAGAGAGAAACATCATGCAAGGTTGTTTCTGGGTACCTGGCCCTCAGCCCAGGCATGTTCCCTCACTGGGAATCAAATCAGCAATGTTTCAGTTTGCAGGCCATATCTTTTAAGTATGTTTTATTGATTATACTGTTACAGTTGCTCCATTTTTTTCTCCCCTTTAATTCCCTGTGCCTTGCACCCCCTTCCTAGCATCCCCTCCCCCTCAGTTCATGTCCATAGGTTGTACATATAAGTTCTTTGGCTTCTCCATTACCTATACTATTCTTAAACTCCCCCTCTATATTTTGTAACTACTATTAATGCTTCTTATTCCTTGCACTTTTCCCCCTGTTTTTCCCCTGGCCCCCTCCTCGCTGATCCTCCATGTGATCTCCATGTCTGTGATTCTGTTCCTGTTATAGTTGTTTGCTTAGTTTGTTTGTTTTTTAGGTTCAATTGTTGATAGTTATAAAATTTGTTGTCATTTTACTGTTAATATATTTGATCATCTTCTTTTTCTCAGATAAGTTCCTTTAACATTTCATATAATAAAGGCTTGGTGATGATGAACTCCTTGAACTTGACCTTATCTGAGAAGCACTTTATCTGTCCCTCCATTATAAATGAAAGCTTTGCTGGATAGAGTAATCTTGGATGTAGGTCCTTGCCTTTCATGACTCCAAATACTTCTCTCCAGCCCCTTCTTGCCTGCAAAGTTTCTTTGGAGAAATCAGCTCATAGTCTTATGGGAAATCATTAGTAGGCAACTGTCTCCTTTTCTCTTGCTGCTCTTAAGATTCTCTCCTTATCTTCAATCTTGGGGAATGTAATTATGATGTGCCTTGGTGTGTGTTTCCTTGGGTCAAACTTCTTTGGGACTCTCCGAGCTTCCTGGACTTCCTGGAAGTATATCTACTTTGCCAGATTGGGGAAGTTTTCCTTAATCAGTTTTTCAAATAAATTTTCCATTTCTTGCTCTTCCTCTTCTCCTTCTGACACCCCTGTGATTCAGATGTTGGAACATTTAAAGTTGTCACACAGGTTCCTAAGCCTCTCCTCATTTTTTTGAATTCTTGTTTCTTCATTCTGTTCTGATTAAATGTCTATATCTTCTTCTGTTCCAAATTGTTGATTTGAGTCCCAATTTATTTTTCTTCACCAATTCCCTGTATATTTTTCTTTATTTTGTTTTGCATAGCCTTCACTTCTTCCTGTATTTTGTGTAGGTACTCAGTAATTTCTGTGAGCATCCTGATTACCAGTGTGTTGAACCCTGCATCTGATAGCTTGGCTATCTCCTCATTGCTCAGTTTTTCTGAAGTTTTGATGTTTTCTTTCATTTGGGCCATATTTGTTTGGACACTCTTGTTTGTTGTAAGGGGCAGAACCTTAGGTTTTCAACAGGGCAGGGCAATGGATGTTGTTGCGTTGCGGCACCGTATATGGGGGAGGGGTCAGAGAGGGAACAATACCACCTGTTAGGCTCTCACCCTACTTTCAGTCACCTCCCCTGCTACCCACAAGCAAATTGGACTCTCTGGTGCTGACTCCCAGGTGGGTGGGTTTGTGTACATTCTAGGATCCCCTGGGTCTCTCCAACAAACTCTTCTATGAGACTGGGAGTTTTTCCTGCTGCCACAACCCCCTGTAAAAACAGTTTTTTACAGCCAGAGGTTTTGAGGCTTTAGTTTCCCTCCCTGGAACCCTGGGTTGCACAGTGTGTCTTGCTCCCCTGTTGCTTTTCCCCAATTATCTCCATATGAATGTGGTACCACCAGGTCTGCCAGCTGCCATCTCACCTACCCAGTCTGCTGTCTTGGTACTCTGCCCCAGCTGCTGGTCTCCACCCCTCCTACCAGTCTGCATGGATGTTTCTTTTTATCTCCTTGGTTGTTGGACTTCCACACAGTTCAATTTTATGGCATTCTTGGGTTTTTTTGTTTTTGTTTTTGTTTTTAAATTTGCTGTTGTCCTTCTTTTGGTTGTGTGAGGAAGTAAAGCATGTCTGTGCATGCCTCCATCTTGGACAGAAGTCAGTTTTCTCTTTCACTTTGCCTAAGGATCTTTAATTCAAAATTTTGAACCACACCTTTGCATTAATTTTGACATTATTTTATAATATTCTAAAAATAATAATTATTAAATAAATATTCTCTAGATCAAAACTAAGCTTAATTTTGTCATAGGGGACTATTTGTGAATATTGAATACCAAACACTGTAACACTATTAGCTTTAGGTCATTAGCTGCCAGTGATCACTTTGTCTTTAGATATTTATTTAGAACTTTCTGATGCTCCACTCCTGAGATATGTATTTTTTGTTTGTTGTATTCACTGAACTTTCTTCTGTTGATTGATTGTCCCATATAAACTATAACATTATAGTGTGAGGATACCTGTATTTTTCTTCTAATATAAGTGGCTGTTGCCCTGCAATTAATAGTGTCTTTACAGAAACTTCCTTAAATTACCTTGACTCTGGAGTCAATGACCCTGCATTCACTTACATTTTGCTTTTTAACCTTCCAATTGCTTCTACATGTTGCTGGTTCTCCTATCAGGTAACTTTTGTGACCCTAAGACACAAGCATTTTTGTTAATTCCCAAGAAGGAGAAGAAAAATTTCTAGCCCACATTTACTAGTCCTTTGACTCCATGGAGCTTCAAGTTTATGGTAGGGGCTCCCTTCTAGGTCCCTTGTTTTCTAGGTATCCAGGGCACAAAACTTTAGCCCCCCCCGATCCTGGTGCCTATACATAAATCCAAACCCCTAAAGGCCACTGGCATTGCTAGCTTTTACTTTCTGAATTTGTTTTGATTTTGATCTTTCTTCTAGCACTTGAAATTTCACATTAAGGAAGCTATTTCTTTCAAAAATTGTTTTATTTTATATATTTGTATCAGTTGTTCCTCCTTGCTATATCTGCTCAAGTTACCTTAGGACAAAGGTCAAGCCGAATCATTTTTCAGGTGGAGGCTTCACTAAGCCCATCCTCTTATTGAATGTTTAATAATACATTCAATAAGCTCAGGAAGAAAGATTTGGCCACTTCCAGCTCAAGAAGAAAGATTTAGCCAATGGGTTATTCCTCCCCACTTCCCACACCCCCAAATCTCATTAGATAAATAAAGACTATATTATTTATTATTATCAATTATAAATAATAATGCTATTTTCTATAATTGAAATTTCCTGAGAATAGAACTTAAATGTTCTTGTAAAAATATCTAATAAAATATTAATATATTGTTCAAAAGGCATGATCCTTAAAAAGAAAGGGTACAACAATTCCCAAGAAAAATAAATAACAAAAACACTTGAAATATCTAAGCAAAATTTTAGAACCCTATAATAAGAGTAAAAAATTATCCAATCTTCTTAATTAGAACTAACAGACTATTTAAATAACAGAAATCATATTGACCAACTTTCCTATTCATTACACTGAATAGAAAAAAACAACATTTTGAAAATACTGTTCTAAAATAAATTTAACATACAATTTTGCGTATTGGTAGATATAATGTTAATTAAACTATTGTTAATATTAATTTAGCAAGGTAGGAAATATGGGCCTTTTTCAGAACTGCAAAGACAATAGATATTTAAATATTGCTAAAAGATGCATTTTAGCAGAAAAATATACCTAATAGGAAATGGGATACAAAAAGTAATCAGGAAGAAAAAATGACCTGTAATTACATCTAAAGGTAGTTGTAAAAATAAATAGAAGTTTGAATCTAAAAGCTCAAATAATATAAAAATCACTTTATTTCTTATCTTTTTCACCAAAAGAGAAAACTTGTCAGTCAGAATTAGGCTCTGCTGCATATAGCAATAAGTAATTCAAAAAAACAGAGCTTTTTTTCCATATAAAAGATAGTTTTGAATTAGGTGATCCAGTGCTAATATGTTGACTCCACCATTATTGATATAACATTTATATTAAACTTTAATATTTAAACATGTTTCTCTATCAACATGAAGAATTAATCAGCAACTGTAACGTTTCCTTCCAAATATAAATATATTTTGCAAGCTGTCACTTTCTCCTTTTCCTTCCAATATCCCATATTTTGTTGAAATCTTCTGGAATTTTAATTTCTGGTTTATATTATATTTTCAATATGTTTCTACTTTTATAGATATAAATTTTATTGATTGTCTTAAGGTTACAGTCACACTTTCAATTATTACATATATTCAACTCTAAATTTTGCTGGCTTCTTTGCTCAACCCTGTTTTTCATATTTTATGAGTTCAATAGTTCTTGACCTCGTTTTTTTTTCATTTTGTTGGAGAAAATCATTAATTGTTTCTGGGAGACTCTCTGGCCAGCCTGCAAGTTGGAAAATGTTATTAATTTCTCCTCAAATGTGAATGATACATTTTACAGACCCCGGGAAAAAGAATTTTCAGCAAAGTACAAAAATTTAAAGCATTCCTACCTTTAATTTTATAATTCTTTACTGTGGAACAATTCAGAAAGTCCCTTCTGTTTTAAATAATAGAATCGATAACTGAGCAAGGAAATGATATTTGGATTATAAAACTCTTGCTTTAATAAAAATTTCTTAACAGTGGAAAAAAGTGAACAATATATTTGAAGTATATACAGTTCTGTTTTAGCAATTTTCTTCTGGAACTTAAAAATATTTCTCCACCTTTTCAAACATCCTGAGTTAGGAAGTATAAATCTGATTGAAGTTTAATTCTAATCTCTTTGACAACATTCACCTTTGTTTTGCCTGAATTTTTCTAGGAAGGTATTATGAAGCTTTTTAATTTTATAATTCTTAGATTCTGCACTAGTCTGTAGGTCTCCTTCATTAATGCCACCAATACCCAGGACTGAGGCTTATTCAGCTCAGGAAAGCTATTTATTTTGCATTATTTTCTCCATTTCCCTTACTTAACTTTTTCTACAATTGTTGATAGACAAATTGTACAGCTTCTAGTACTATCATAATGTTCTCATCTCTTTATCTTTTCACAGTATGTTATGAGATACTCTGTTAACTCCATATACTGAATCAAAGATCGTCTTCAACTATGCTTGCCCTAATAGTCAACCTGTTCAAGATTTATTATCTTTTTGCTCTTAAATTTTTATTCTTCAGTTCCTTAATGTTTCAGTTTTATTTTTATTTTTTATCTGTGTATAACAGTAACTTTTTATTTTGTGGATATGAAAACTTCTGAATAATTTCAATAGATTTGAGTCATATATTCTTACCTTTTATTTCTTTCATATACACTCTAATTATGAGTATTTATTTTTTTAATTTTTTTGTATTTGGTCCTCTTTTTGTATTTGATTCAACAAAGAATCACCAAGAAGCTGAGGATATCAGCTTCTTGCTACATTTAAAAGTAACTGTGTATATTGATCAATACTATAGTTTGAGCATATTCAACAAACTCATGAAATTCCCTGGGGCTACATCTGCTACAGGTAGGCTGGTCTCCATTCTTGCAGTTGCAAAGTTGGAGAACAGGTACATAATATGTGACCAATGGATAGTCTTCATTTTGTCAGATTAGCTGGTTTGGGTAGTAAAATAGCTATCTTTCTGGGGGTTCATATTTAACTCTGGACCTAGAACTTCTCTGCTTCCACACATCATCAGAAAATAAATAGGTCAGGATTTCCTCTTTCAATGAAAAGCTGAGATGTATATTTTAACAACTACATGCACTGAGTTAATTAATTTAGATGAATAGTCTTTTAACTGCTTGAACTGATGACTCTATATAACCCTGTTATCTCTCCCATACCCTACTACAATTATCCTGAAGCTATCCTGTTTTTCTTCTGAAAAGGCTTACTATTTTACCTTATTTTATTTATTTCCCACTTCTATTTCTTTCATCTTGGAGGATTGCGCATTCCATAGGATTCTGAGTGAAACTAATCAATTATTATTTGTTCCAGAAATTTCTCACGAAGTTCTGCTCAGCTCATGGTATCCATGACTTTTCCACATTATGAATTTGCTCTGCTACTTTATTTGTTATTTTAACTATTCTAAATAGGATTTTAGAATAAAGGAAAAGTGGAAGGATTTATAGTTAGCAGTTCAAATCAGAAACCCCTACTACTTTATCATTTTCTCTTTTGTGCTTTCACTAGGAGAACCAATATAGGGACTGGGGAAGAATATGAGGAGGGACCCCAAAAAGTGGAATTATCTTCCGGAGGGCAGGCCCCTTATAGTACAGGCTTCCTCCACCAGCTGAGTGGTCTAGGAACCCATCTGTATCAGTATACCAGCTGGCATTGTTGTGAGACGCTATGTTAGGCTTCAGTGAATTTTTTAGAAGACTCTTTCAATGTGTTTTTTGCCCACTTTGTGATGAATGATTTAGCAGCTCATCTGCTGACACCTGAGTGTTCAGCAGTTTTTGACCAGAAATGTAATGACCCCCATAGCCCCCACTCCCTATTCATCTGATCTCACCCCAAGTGACTTTTTTTGGTTTCTCAGGATGAAAAAAGTCCTTGAAGGGAAATGTTTTGCTGTTGTGGAAAAAGTGAAGCGAAAAATGGCAGAAGCATTCAAAAGCATCAAACTTGATGAGTTCAAAAATTGTTTTGAACAGTGGAAAACAATGTCTTTATAAGTACATTGCATCAAATAGAGAATACTCTGAAGGTGATTCAGGTTGACACATGTAAGAATGAATACACAATTTTTAAAAATAAATTCCAGGTTTCTGGGAGGGTCCCGCCTCATGTGAAAAAGTACTCACTTTGGAGTTAGGTGGGGACCCTACTGCTGTTCAGCAGTTTTTTGTATCATCATGAGAAGGTAATTTAAACCCTACCAAACAGTTTCCTTTCTTCTAAACTGAGGATATTACTATTTTAGAGGTAGAATCTATGAGAGCAGTTTATAAGATAAATGTATAAATTAACAAACATAGCCTCTGGTAGAACAATAAATTAACAAACATAGTCTCTGATAAAACAGAATACTGATTTCACATACCTTTAAAATGTTTTTTCTTGATTTTTAGTTGTTCAACTTTATCAGTGAATGATGCTAATATCTGAATGTATTAAATTTATATTGCAAACTAGAAAATACAGCCTTGGCATTCGATAACATGTGAAAAAATGCTCAATTTTCAGTCTCATGTAATTGATTTTAGTATTTTGGATACCATTTTAAAGTTTTATATTTAAATCTAATAAAATATTGTATTTATTTACATATTTTTATTTTTATTTTATCTTTTTAAACTTTTTTGGTCATTGTTCAAGTACAGTTTTCTGCCTCCCCCCACCCCTCCCTGATTCTCTGCCCTCCCACCTCCCTCCCCTGTTTCCAACATCCCTTGTTATTGTCCATGTGTCCTTTATAATTGTTCCTGCAAACCCTTTAATCTTTACCCCTATAATACCCTCCCCTCTCCCCTCTGGTGACTGTCACCCTGTTCTCAATTTCAGTGTCTTTGGTTATGTTTTCCTTGGTTGTTCATTTTGTTGATCAGGTTCCTGTTAAAGGTGAGATCACATGGTATTTGTCTTTCACCACCTGGCTTATTTCACTTAGCATAGTGCCCTCCAATTCCATCCATGCTGTTGCAAAGGGTAGGAGATCCTTCTTTCTTGCTGCTGCATAGAATTCCATTGTGTAAATGTACCATAGTTTTTTGATCCATTCATTTACTGATGGGCACTTAGGCTGTTTCCAGAACTTGGCTATTGTAAATTGTGTTTCTATGAACATTGGGGTGCATAGGTTCTTTTGGATTGGTGTTTCAGGGATCTTGGCATATAATCCTAGTAGTGGAATTGCTGGGTCAAAAGACAGTTCCATTTTCAGTTTTTTTTGAGGAAATTCCATACTGTTTTCCATAGTGGTTGCACCAGTCTGCAATCGCACCAAAAGTGCACTAGGGTTCCCTTTTCTCCGCAACCTCTCCAACACTTGTTTGTTGCTTTGTTTATGCTGGCCATTCTCAATGATATGAGGTAGTATCTCATTGTGGTTTTAAATTGCATCTCTCTGATAGCTAGCGATACTGAACATCTTTTCATATGTCCCTGGACCCTCTGTATGTCCTCCTTGGAGAAGTGTCTGTTCAAGTCCTTTGCCCATTTTTTAATTGGGTTGCTTGTCTTCTTAGAGTGGATCATGTGAGTTTTTAATACATTTTGGAGATCAAACCCTTGTCTGAGGTATCATTGGCAAATATGTCTTCCCATATGGTTGGTTGTTTTCATTTTAATCTGTTTTCTTTAGCCATGCAGAAGCTTTTTATTTTGACGAGGTGCCATTTGCTTATTCTTTCCTTTATGTCCCTTGCTCTAGGGGATGTATTAGTGAAAATATTGCAGCATGGAATGTCTTAGATTTTCCTGCCTATGTTCTCCTCTAGGATTTTATTGGTGTCACAACTTATATTTAAATCTTTTATCCACCTCGAATTTATTTTTGTGTATGGTATAAGTTGGTGCTTGAGTTTCATTTCTTTGCATATAGCTGCCCAGCTCTCCCAACACCACTTGTTGAAGAGGCTATTTTTACTCCATTTTATGGTTCTTTCCCCTTTGTCAAATATTAATTGACCATAGAGTCTTGGGTTTATTTCTGGGTGCTCTGTTCTCTTCCACTGGTCTTTGTGTCTGTTCTTATGCCAGTACCAGGCTGTTTTGATTACAGTTTGATATCAAGTATTGTGATCCCGCCTACTTTGCTCTTCTTTCTGAAATTTGCTGCAGCTATTTGGGGTCGTTTATGTTTCCATATAAATTTTTGAAGTATTTGTTCTATGTCTGTGAAATATGCCATTGGTACTTTAATAGGTATTGCATTGAATCTCTAAATTGCTTTGGGTAGTATGGAAATTTTGATTATGTTAATTCTTCCAATCCATGAAAATGGTGTATGTTTCCATTTGTCTGTGTCTTCCTTGATTGCTTTCTTCAGTGTTGTGTAGTTTTCTGAGTACAGGTCTTTTACCTTCTTGGTTAAGTTTATTCCTAGGTATTTTATTTTTCTTTTTGCTCTATCATATGGGATTATTCCCCTGGTTTCTCCTTCTGATGTTTCATTGTTGGTGTACAAAAAATTACCTTTGATTTCTGAATATTGACTTTGTATCCTGCTGTTTTGCCAAATTCATTTATTAGGTCAAGCAGTTTTTTGGTGGAGTCTATAGGATTTTCTATGTTCACTATCATGTCATCTGTAAACAATGAGAGTTTTGCTTCCTCCCTTCCACTTGGGATGCTTTTTATTTCCTTTTCTTGTCTGATTGCTGTGGCTAGGACTCTAATACTATATGAAGTAGCAGTGGTGAAAGTGGACAACCTTGTCTTGTTCCTGATCTTAGTGGGAAAGATTTTAGATTTTTCCCACTAAGTCCATTGGGAATGATGTTGGCTGTAGGTCTCTCATATATGGCCTTTATTATGTTGAGGAATGCTCCCTCTGCTACCACTTTGCTGAGTGTTTGTATCATAAATGGGTGCTGTACTTTATCAAATGCTTTTTCCGCATCTATTGATATGATCATGTTATTTTTGTTTTCCTTTGATTTATGTGATGCATTACCTTTATTGATTTGAGAATATTGTGCCATCCTTGCATCCCTGGAATGATTTGCACTTGGTCATCGTGTATGATCTTCTTAATATATTGCTGGATGCAGTTTGCCAATATTTTGTTGAGGATTTTAATGTCTATGTTCATCAGCAATATTGGCCTGAAGTTTTCTTTCTTTGTTGCGTCTTTATCTGGTTTTGGGATTAGGATGATGCTGGCTTCATAAAAAGTATTTGGGAGTCTTCCATCTTCTTGGATTTTTTGGAATAGTCTGTGAAGGATAGGGGTTAGTTCTTCCTTAAATGCTTTGTAGAATTCTACTGTGAAACTGTCCAGTCCAGGGCTTTTGTGTGTTGGGGTTTTACGATTACTGCTTCAATTTCATCAGCTGTCATGGGTTTATTCAGGTTTTCTGCTTCTTCATTCAGTTTTGGAAGATTATATTTTTGCAGAAATTTGTCCATTTCACCTAGGTTTTCAAATTTCTTGGCACATAGTTCTCCACAGTAATTTTTACAATCCTCTGTATTTGTGTGGTATTAGTTGTAATCTCTCCTCTTTCATTTCTGATTGTGTTTATTCAAGTCCTCTCTCTTTTTTGTTTTTGAAGAGTCTGCTTAAAGGCTTGTTGATTCTTGTATCTTTCAAAGAAACAGCTCCTGGATTGTAGAATTCAAGATCCTTAGAATTGTGCCTTTAGTCTCTATGTCATTTAATTCTGCTCTGATCTTGGTTATTTCCTTACTTCTACTTGCTCTGGGCTGTCTTTGTTGTTTTTCTTTGCGTTCTTGTAGGTGTAGTGTTAAGTTGTTTATTTGAAGTGTTTCAATTTTTTTTGAACTTCTATTCAAAAAAACTATGAACTTCTCTCTCAGGACTGCCTTCGTTGTGTCTCATAAGTTTTGGGTTGTAGGGAATTCATTTTCATTTGTTTCCAAAACCTTTTTGATTTCTTCCTTGAGCTCATTCTTGACCCACTCATTGTTTAATAGCATGCTACTCAATCTCCATGAGTTTCAGTGTTTTTGAGTTTTTTCCTTGAGGTGAGTTTCTGGTTTCAGTCCCTTGTGGTTGGAGAAAATGCTTCATATGATTTCAATTTTATTGAATTTGTGGAAGCTTGTTTTGTGTTCTATCATGTGGTCTATCTTTCAAAATGTCCCATATGCATTTGAAAAAATGTTTATTTTGCTTCTTTGTGATGAAAGGCTCTCTCTATATAAGTTAAGTTCCTTTGATCTAGGACATTGTTCAATGCTGCAATATCTTTGTTGATATTTTGTTTGGAAGATCTATCCATTTTTGACAGTGGGGTGTTGAAATTTCCTACTAAAATTGTGTTGCTGTCAGTATCTTTCTTGAAGTCCTCTAAGATTTTCTTTATGTATTTGGGTGCTCCTATGTTGGGTGCATATATATTTACAATGTTATGTTTACATCTTCTTGGTGGATTGTTCCCTTGAGTATTATGAAGTGACCTTCTGGATCTCTTTCTATGGCTCTTGTTTTGAAGCCCATTTTGTCTGATATGAGTATTGCTAGTGCAGCTTTTTCCCCCTGCCCATTTGCTTGGAAAATTTGTTTCCAGCCCTTCACTTTCAGTCTGTGTAGGTCTTTTGTCTTGAGGTGTGTCTCATGTAGGCGGTATATGTGTGGGTCTTGCTTTCTTATCCATTCTGTTATTCTATGTCTTTTGATTGGAGCATTTAATCCACTTAACTTTTAATGTTATTATTGATAGGTATTATTCATTGCCGTTTTTTCATACCTGTGTTCCTCTCTTTCACTCTTTTCCTTCCTTTTCTTAAAGCAGTCCCTTTAGCATCTGTTGCAGAGCTGGTTTGGTGGAGGTGTATTCTTTTAGACCTCTCTTGTCTGGGAAGCTCCTTATTTGGCCATCCATCTTAATTGAGAGCCTTGGTGGGTAAAGTAGCCTTTGTTGCAGGCCTTTGGTTCTCATTACATGGAATATTTCTTGCTATTCTCTTCTGGCTTGGAGTGTTTCCATTGAGAAGTCAGCTGCTAACCTCATTGGGGCTCCCTTGTATGTTACTTTCTGTTTCTCCCTTGCTGCCTTTAAGATTCTCTTTTTGCCTTGGAATTTTTGCCATTTTAATTATGATGTGCCTTGAATTAGGCCTCTTTGGGTTCCTCTTGATTGTGACTCTCTGTGTTTCCTGGATTTCTGTACCTTTTTCCCCTCATCAAATTAGGGAAGTTTTCCATGATTACATTTTCAAATAGGTTTTCTATCCCTTGCTCTTCTTCTTCACCTTCTGGTATCCCTATTATATGGATATTATTATGTTTCATGTTGTCCTGCATTTCCCTTAACCACTCTTCATTGTTTCTGAGCCTCTTTTCTTTTTCTTCCTGTTTATGGTTGTATTTTTCTACCTTGTCCTCTAGCTCGCTGATCCGATCCTCTGCTTCATCAAACCTGCTTTTGATTCCTTCTACTGTGTTCTTGAATTCAGAGATTGTATTCTTCATTTCTTTTTGGCCCTTGTTGGTAGTTTCTACTTCCTTTTTCAAGTTGATATAGTGTGCAGTGAGTTCATTGTCATTTCCCTGTAGTTTTTGGTAATTGTCTTTGATCTCCCTGAGTGTCCTGATAACCATTGTTTTGAATTCAATATCTGATAGTTGCCTCTATATCTGACTTGCCTCTATTTCATTTAGCATTCTTTCTGAGGCTTCCTCCTTTCCTTTCATTTGGGGATTGTTTCTTTGTTTTTCCATTGTTTGTGAGACTCTTCTTGTTAGACTCTGCTTCTTAAATTGATCTGTTCTGGCTCCCTGGGTTTATGGTGTGAACTTCTGTGGTAGAATACCTGTGAGATTCAGTGGTGCAGCCTCCTTGATCTCCTGAACTCACTGGCCTTGGGCTGTTGTTTATGTTGGCTCTGCGTAGATCTTTGGGTTTTGATTGTTGTTGGGTCTTCTTTTGGTAAGTCCTTTCCACCAGCTGATTAACTGAGGGTCACTCCATCCACCACCTCTTGTATCCTGCTGTGCAGGTGAGGGCAGGTTGTGTTGAAGCTGGTTCTTCCATATGTACAAGCTTTTGAGGATTCTCTCTTGCTTTTGTTCAGTTGTTTGTTCTGGGTAATTTCTCCACTATTTAGTTGTATTTCCAGATAGGTCCTGGGTTGAGTTAGGGTGGCTTCCACTCCCTTCTTCACCTTCTTCTGTTGTTGTCTGTTGGTGGTTCCTTTGTTGGTGTGTTCCCTCTTTCAGCAGGTATACCAGTGTTCACAGCTCCCACTTACTTTTTTTTTTTTTTTGTGATCAGTTGGAGGGGGAAGGCAAAATGATTTAAGTCAATGGGAGTGTATTCTATGGTATTTAAAGTACCAACCTGTAGAGGAGAGATAGGAGATCCATTGGATATATATAGTGTTAACCATGATATTTCACCCAATTAGCAACTTTTTAGAAAGGGTGGACAAAAGACAATAGTCTTGTTTGGGGTGGGAAAAGATTATGAGTTGGATCTAGAAAGCAGTGAGCTTGTCAGAGGTCAGATTGAGGTAAGGTGAGAGTAAAGGATAGAAAATAGGTGTAGTGTGTGACAGAATAGAGTTAACCACCATAGTAATAAAGTTCAGGAAACAGTGAAGTGAGCTAAGATTCAGAATGGGTGCTGTGTAGTATTTACAATTATGTGGAACAGCAATTATTTACAATAGTAATGGAGCAACAATCATATGACAAAAATCTGTGTGATCTGAATAATAAAAATAGGAAGTACAGGACCTAGAGTAGTATGCTATTGGAAAACAAGTGAAGTGAAAGATGGAAAATTAAAAATACACTGTGAAAGATAGAACAAGGGAAACCAGTCAAACAATGCAATTTAACAAACTAAGTGAAGATGACTAAATGGAAAGAAGATGTTTAGTACTAATAAAATAAAAGATGTAAGAATAATGAAAAATAATAATAATACAAATATACAATAACTTGCAAGTTCTCTGGAGTAGCAAAATGAAATTTGTCTCACTGTCTCAGGTGTTGGGATGACCCCTCTTTATGTCTATCTCTGGTCTTTTCACAGCTCCAGGTTTTATTATCTCACTTGTGGGAATTAAAAAAAAAAAAAGGAAGAAAGGAAGAAGGAATAGAAAAAGAAAGAAGGAAAGAAAGGAAGAAGGAATTTTTTTTAATTTTTTTTAAAAAGCCTTCTTCTGGCTTTAAACTGGCCCAGCCAGTTCTGCTAGTCTTCTTGGCTACAGCAGGCTGAGGAGGGATTGGTTTCACTTTTCTCCCTTCCTGAGCTACACTCTTCACATTTGCTCAGCCTCACACCCAGTTCCTCAGTTGGCTGCCAGGCCCCTAGTGCCCTTCTGTGCTCAGCCTATTCCTTCAGTCCACCAGTTGCACTGTTCTTGAGGTGCACCAGTTAAGGGCAACTCACACACCACCTTCTTGCTCTTTGCTGTATCAGATGCTAGGGACTCTCAGCACCCCTTTAGGGTAGTTCAAGACTTTGAGTTAAGACTTTCACTGAGTTAAGTCTTTCACTGAGTTAAGTCTTTCTGGGGATTGCTAACTCCCTGAGCCCTGCAGCTCTCTTCTGAGGAGATGTCTCATCTTAGAGAGCCAGTCAGCCCTGCAGGACCCTGGGGTCAGGGGCTGGATGGAAGGTGTCTCTAGGCAGTGGGGTCAGGCATGCTCCATTCCAGGCCTGGCCTGAGCACTTAGTCTCACTGCTGGGACAGGACAGGCAGCCAGTAGGTAGCGTGGTCAGGTGTGAGCTGTCCCTGGGGCTGCAGGCGTGAGCTATAGGCATGGCAGAGGTAGGGGCGCAGGAGGCAGGGGTGGATGCTGCAGGAGAGTTTCTTAAACAGCCACTGAGTGCCTCTTTTTTCTCTTTTTCTTTTTGAAAAATTCCTCCTATTCAAGCCTGCCACTCCAAACAAACCCCTGGCCTCTCACACAGTCCCACTGTCCAACCAGACTGGGGACTGAACTGGACAGGGTGACTGCCCTACTCTTCCCAGCCGGTGTCCACAGTCTCAGTGGGTGTACACCGCCCCTGTGTGTTTGCCACTCCTTCCTTATCCCCCTTCCTCGCCCCCCCCTGACTTCAAGCATCCAG
Organism: Anoura caudifer; assembly: GCA_004027475.1. NCBI lineage: Eukaryota > Metazoa > Chordata > Mammalia > Chiroptera > Phyllostomidae > Anoura > Anoura caudifer. The sequence continues at coordinate 15,651 of PVKU01006139.1, forward strand.
GTCCCTCCTGGTGCTGCTAAAACCTTGTTTGGCAGGGGAGGGAGCCATTGACCTGGCTCTCTGGCAAGAACCCTGTAGCAGACCTGGTGGGCCCTGGTTCTGGGGCTGTAGCTGCCCTGGTCCCCAAGCTGGTCCCAAGGTCTTTATTGCCCTGAAGCACTCTTCTTACCATCTGATTTTTCAATGTCCTCTACAATTTTTGGTCTCCAGTCTTCACATATACTGGGGAACGATTGGCTGTTCGCTCTGTTTCTCAGAAAATCAGCTAGGTATTTCACCTGTGCACAGGGAGAAATAGACTCTACTCCCTCCTATCTTGCCACCATCTTCAGGAGCTAATAAAATATTTTATTATAGTTTCATTTTTTGTTCTGAAAGTTAACTACTTTGATATTAAATGAATAAAAACTTTAATTCATCCACTTATTTTATGAATACATTTTTGTACTTCTACATTTAAAAAATAACTGGTAAATCCAGAAAATGCATTATGTGGTATGAATAAGAGTATCACTTTATTTCACATAATAATTTATTTTTTCAACTATTGATTAAAAATAAAGTCCAGAATTATTCACTTATTTGAAATGCTATCTTCAATATTCACTATATTGTAATATACCAAGCATTTGGGGAGGACATGCTTTCCTATTGCAATGATCTATATGCCTATCCTTACAACAGTCACCTTTTTCTTAATTATTATAGTTACATAAATTAATTAATATCTATACATAATTTTTTCAGCACTTCTGTTTTTGCTACAGTTATTTCTTTGTATTTGTATCTTGCTTCTTTCATTACCTCTAAATTGTTCTCAGTTGATTCTGGTGAGTTTTCTAAGCAATTACATTATATGCATATTGATAACATTGTATTTATTCCTATAATACAAAATGCTTGTTTTTATTACTTCTTCCACAGTAGTCAATCAAGAGATGAGTTTAATGTTTTCTAGATCCTGGCTTCTGTGGGAAAATCTCTAGTGATTTATTATCATATTAAGTTGGATATTTTTAAGGATATTATTTGTATTGTTTATACATAATAAACAATTATTTGTCTATGCACTGGTTTGATGCATTTTATGTCATTAGGGTTTTTCTATTTTTATTTAAATGAAGAAGTTTGTTCAATCTTTATAGAGATTAGCATTCTTTCTCTTACAAAGGGTAGATATTGAATTATATTATCTTTCCTAATAAAAATATTTTTAAAAATGTTATTAAAATATCTTTGGTCATGGTTCACTATAATTTGATTTATTGCTAATTTTATTTATATGTAGTTTATATTATAATGTGTTTATAAAACTTAGAATTCAGAATAATTATTTATGTTTTTATTTTTTTCTAAATGTTGTTGAAGTATAAGATGTATACCAAAATTGGACAACTTGGTGAATCTTAACAGTGTGACAGGCCCATGTAACCAATACCCAGAGCAAGAGACAAAATGGTACCAGTAGCCCCAGAAGCCCCTTTTGTGCTCCCTTCCAGCTACTGTCCTCCCTCCCTGCCACTCAGATCATCTCTGTCCTGACTTTTGACTCCATAGATGAGCTTACTACTTCTTGAACTTCATATAAATTAACTTTAATTACACAGTAGGTATATAGTTTCCAATATACAACAATTTATATGTCCATTTTACTTTGGTAGACATTTGGGTTTCTATTTCTGGTCTATTTTTAACAGTACCACCACAAACATTATTGTACACATTTTGCTAAGCATATATAAGATTTTTTGTTAGGTATGTATCTAGGAGTGGAACTGCTGAATCAGACAGTGAGTGTATATTTGGCTTTAGTAGATAATTCAAAAAACATTTTTCTAAGTGGTTATAACCACCAGCATTATATGAGAGTTCCAATTGTTCACATCCTCACCAAGATTTGGTATGGTTTCTCTTTCATATTACAGCCATTTGATGAGCGTGTAGTAGTATCTCACTGTGGATTTTTTAAATATATTTTATTGATTATGCTATTATAGTTGCCCATTTTCTCCCCTTTATTTCCCTCCACCCTGCACACCCCTCCCACCTGCATTCCCACCCCTTAGTTCATGTCCATGACCATGGGGTCATGTCATACATATAAGTTGTTTGGCTTCTCCATTTCCCATACCATTCTTAACCTCCCCCTGTCTACTTTGTACCTACTATGTATGCAACTTATTCCCTGTACCTAATCCCCTATTCCTCCCCCTTCCCATCCTGCTGATATCCCTCCATGTGATCTCCATTTCTGTGATTCTGTTCCTGTTCTGGTTGTTTGCTTAGTTTCTTTTGGGGATTTGTTGTTGTTGTTGTTCTGTTGGTGATAGCTGTGAGTTTGTTGTCATTTCACTGTTCATATTTTTTTATCTTCTTCTTTTTCTTAGATAAGTTCCTTTAACATTTCATATAATAAAGGCTTGGTGATGATGAACTCTTTTAACTTTACCTTATCTGGGAAGCACATTTCCTGCCCTTCCATTCTGAATGATAGGTTTGCTGGATAGAGTAATCTTGGATGTAGGTCCTTGCCTTGAGGGGTTGGAGAGGGAACAATGCTTCTTGCTCAGCTCTCAGCTGTCTTCCAGTCACTTCCTCCACTACCCATAAGCAAATTGGGCCCTTCTGGTGCTGATTCCCAGATGGGTGGGTTTGTGTATGTTCTAGGACCCAGTGGGTCCCTCCAGTGAACTCTCCTGTAAGGATGGGAGTTTCTCCCACTGCTGCCTCAACCCCCACAGATATTTTCAGTCAAAGGTTTTGAGGCTTTCTTGCCCCATGCTGGAGCCCTGGGCCATGCAGTCTGTCTCGCTCCCTAGTTGTTCCTCCGGTTTATCCTCACACAAATGTGGGACCACCTGGTCCACCAGCCACTACCTTGCTGCAAGTCCTCTCTACCCCTCCTACCAGTCTGGGTGAATGTTTCTTCATTAACTCCTTGGTTGTCAGACTGCCATACATTTTGATTTTCTGATAGCTCTGGTTTTTTTTTTTTTTTTTTTTAATTTGTTGTCCTTTTGGTTGTGTGAGGAGGTATGGTATATCTACCTACACCTTCATGTTGGCCAGAAGTCTCTCAGATATCAGAATAATTTTTTATTTGCAGTATGTCACAAATATACCATTTTTCCTAGATCTAACTTTACAATTTTACTAATTTGAGAAAATGGCTCTCTATTATGATAGGGAATAATATGTATATGATAGAAATTATGGGTTTCTTAATAGTTTCAGAAAAACTGCTAAAACTGTTGAATTTTATAACTATTATTTAGATAATAATTTATTAGGAATTATATTAGAAAATATTTCAAAAAGTTTTTGTAGCCTAGATAAAGACGTTTCTTGGTTTGGGGTATATTTTAACATTTTGAAATTAGATTTTTGATTTTTTAAAAATATATCCTGTATATATGTCTATGTCTATATCTATATCTATGTATAATTATTTCCCCCAAAATATAATCTAATGGAATAATGAACAGTATAATATTCATTCACATATATTTATGTCTCTTGTTGGGGAATATGTTTTCTGAATGATAAAAACACTATCCAGCATTTACACTTTCTATCAGTCAAGGACACAATATTTAATAATCATATTTCATTTTTTCTTCCATTGAATTCATCTTAATTAATCTATCTAGTATTAAATAATTTATAACCTTCATTTCTATTTTTAAGGGATTTGTTTAAACTATCTTAACATTCATAAAGTAATTTTTTCTTAGCAATAGTCATGTGGATAACTTTTAAGTTAATGACCCTGTCCTAATCTAGAATATTTTGAAATATTTAGCATAGTTTTTGTTAATAGCAGAAAAAATAATTAATAAAATTGTTGAATTTATTTGCCAATAACCAATGATCAATCTTAATATGCTAATACCTCACTAATGGGCATTATGTCTTTTCTCACTAGAGTTTATTGCTACAGTTCTATAATCTTATGTGATGTTTAGAATTATTTGCATTATGGACAAAATAATTTTGCATGGCTTAAAGTAAGCATTATTAAATATTTATATCATTTTATTAAATTAAGAGGTATATTGATTTGAAAAGATTATACGGGCTATGTAAGTAACTTTTTAAATACTAACATATAGACCTTTGGAAAACTTAGTACCTTTCAATTGTAGTTTAAGTATGCTTCAAAAGTTTTGATTCCTTGTCTTTTACTTATTAATCTTCCAGAGTCAACTTTGCTTCTTGCAGCAACTCTTCTGCCCTATAATAAATGACCCACTCTAAGAGAAAATTTGCTAGTTCTATAAGAAAAATCAGTATAGTATATAACTTTTTCCGGACTTAGTAGCTAATCCTAGAAAAGCAAAGGGTCATAGACTCTAACTGATGGATGCTATAGACATTAAGTGCAGGATTTAAGCACAGATATTTCATGAGTTATTTTATTTTCCAGAAGTTTATAGTTAAACTTCTACCTCTTTTAATGACTGTTTTATGCAGCACTATGCAAAAGTTGGGATACTTTTCAAAATACTGAATTTAGACAGAAATAATTACCAGTACCATGCACAAGTGGGTCAAGCTTGGAAGAGAAAAATTGCACTGCCAGCTTTGAGTAAAACCCAAGAGGCAAGGCACAGAGCACATGATGTGGATCGGCCTTGTTTGATTATTTTCAATGAAGTTTCTCAGCTATTGTGACCTAAATCTCCATTTAGGTTGCTTATTTTCCTTGGTTCATTGTTTTAAATATGCTGAGTTTTTAAGATAAATCTTGGACAAATATGAAAATATCTACGAGGGCCTGTCTTACCTGTAGAAGTTCACTTCAGTTGCTTCTTTACAGAGGGCAAATATGTAAACTATTCTTTATGTACTGAATAACAAAAATTACTATGATGCTTCAGTGATTAAAATTACTTATTTTTATAAAGCCTAGAATGAAACTTGTAAAGACATACTGTACTAATTAGACACATATCTTTGAATTTTAGAACTTGTTCTCCAAGAAATTATTGTCAGTTGCTGAAGGGAGTAGAGATTCAAGGTCAAGGTTAAAAGAAAATATACCCCATAACTAACATGATTTTTCTTTCTTTTTTTTTTTCTTTTCCCTTATTTTTTCCCGCAGACAATCTGTTTGCAGACTCTGGAAACTTAACTAAAGGCTAAGCCCCAGAGGGAATGAGAAATAAAGATCAGTAGAAATATGTTACTATGTCTATTTTAAACATTGAATTCAATATAAAAGCTTTCAATAAAGAATATTCCAAGGCCCATATGATTGCACTGGTGAATTCTATCATACTTGTAAGAAATAATACCAATTTCATGAATGCTCTTACATAAATATAAAAGGAAGAAGTATTTTTCAAACTGTTTTTATGAAACCAATGCAACCACAACACCAAAATCTAGCAAAGATATTACAAAATAAACACTTAAGAGACCAACATCCCTCATGTATTATACATTGATGCAAAAATAATAAACAATGTATTAGCAAACAGAACCCAGAAATATATAAAAATATAAGACATAATGACCAAGTACATTTACCCTAGGAATGCAAGGTTGGTTTAACATAGAAAAAATCAACATAACAGATTCTTCAAAGTGGTGTAAGAAAGTTAAGAAAATCACATGACTGTTTTCAAATGTAGAAGGGAATTTCCTCTTCAGAAAACAAAGAATCAGCATCTCTTTAATGGTGAAATATTGAACTTTTATCTCTTATATAAGCAAGCCTAATATACCTACCCTTAACATTGCTCATTTATAATCCACAATGATATTGGATGTTCAAGCCAGTGTAATAACAGCAACTAAATTAAATAAAAAGTATAAGAATTGAGAAAGTAGAAGTAAAATTGCCTTCATTCTCATATAATAGCATTGTCTGTATACAAAATCCTAACAAATCTTTCCAAAATCTACTAGGACAAATAAGTGAATTTAGCAATGTGGTAAGATGCTGACATGTACCTCTGTGTTTAAAAATGGATTCAATGCACCACCAAGCTGATGACATTCCCAATCTCACTAACCTTGCTATATATCTATCTCTATATCTATATCTATATCTATCATTTCTTTATCTATCTATATCTATATCAATATGTATATATAAAAGTATGCCGAGACCTCATATATAGCTATATATATAATTGCTTGCTGACTCTTGTGAAAATATAACATTTCACAAGGAATGAGATTTTCCATGTTTGCTTCATTAGTATATTACCAGTGCCAAGAACAGTACCTGATAAGTAGTAATATACTCAATAAATTTTTATTAAACTTCAATGGCTTATAGTTATTATTTTTAAGAAACAAGGAATTAAGACTTCCATCCAAGATGGAGGCATAGGTAGACACACTGTGCCTCCTCACACAACCAAAAGAAGGACAACAACAAACTGAAAAACAAAAAACAACCAGAACTGACAGAAAATAAAACTGTATGGGAGTCAAACAACCAAAGAGTTAGAGAAGAAACATTCATCCAGACTGGTAGGAGGGACAGGGACAGGCAACCAGGCAGAGAGAACTCATAGCAAGGCAATGGCTGGTGGACCCAGCAAGGTGGTCCACCAGCAAGGCTGGCAGACCAGGCAGTCCCACATTCATGTGCAGATAAACTGGGAGGAACAGCTGGAAAGCAACACAGATCTTGCAGCCCAGGGCTTCAATATGGGGAAATAAAGCCTCAAGCTCTGATTGAAAATATCTGTGGGGGCTGAGGCGGCAGTGGAAGAAACTCCCAGCCTCACAGGAGAGTTCAATGGAGAGACCCACAGGGCCCTAGAATGTACACAAATCCACCCACCCAGGAATCAGCACAAGAATGGCCCAATTTGATTGTGAGTAGTGGGGAAAGTGACTGAAATCCATCAGAAAGCCGAGTAGGCAGCATTTTTCCCTCTTGGAACCCTCCCCCACATAGAGGGCCACAACATAGCAATGTGGGTTGCCTTGCCCTGGTGAACACCTAAGGCTCCACTTCTTACTACGTAACAGGTGCACCAAGACAAAAAAAAAAAAAAAAGTGGCCCAAATGAAAGAACAGATCAAAGTTCCAGAAAAAAATTAACTAAGCAATGAAGAGATAGCCAACCTATCAGATGCACTGTTCAAAACACTGATAATCAGGATACCCACAGGATTGGTTGAATATGGTCACAAATTAGAGAAAAAAAGGAAGGCTATGCTAAGTGAAATAAAGGGAAATGTACAGGGAACCAACAGTGACAGGAAGGAAACCGGGACTCAAATCAACGATTTGGACCAGAAGAAAGGAAGAAAGAAACATTCAACCAGAACACAATGAAGAAACAAGAATTCAATAAAATGAGGAGAGGCTTAGGAACCTTCAGGACATCTTTAAACATTCCAACATCTGAATCATAGGGGTGCCAGAAGGAGAAGAGGAAGAGCAAGAAATGGAAAACTTATTTGAACAAATAATGAAGGAGAACTTCCCCAATCTAATGAAGGAAATAGACTTCCAGGAAGTCCAAAAAGCTCATAGAGTCCTAAAGAAGTTGGACCCAAGGAGGAACACACCAAGGTACATCATAATTAAGTTACCCAAGGTTAAAAATGAGGAGAGAATCTTAAAAGCAGCAGGAGATAAGGAGACAGTTTCCTACAAAGGAGTTCCGATAAGACTGTCAGCTGATTTCTTACAAGAAACCTTTCAGGAGGGGAAGAAAGGGGGGGAATGGGAGAACTGTAATAGTATAATCAATAAAATATATTTTTTAAAAAAAGAATCATGGAAATAGAAGGGAATAGTTTTATTGTCACAAAACGAATTTAACTGGTGAATGAATTAAACCAACTCCAATTATTTTGCTCATCTTTTGCTAGGAAAAATTTTTACAAGGCTCTAAAATTAATTATAGCTGTTATGTTGAATCTGGCCTACATAGTCATAGCTTTCTTGACTTTCAATACAGGGTATGTGTATTGCTTCACAAGAGTGCTGAAAAATGGTCACAAAGAGAAAGCCCTCAAAACAAAACATAGTTGTAGTTTCTTCATAGAATGAACCATCTGATATTTTATTGGCCATACAATTTCAATTCCTTTTACTCATATTTTCTGATTGATTTCTTTCATAGTCCAAAAAGACTGCTAAGTAGTCACTGAATTCAAACTCTTCTAAAAGAATTAGTACTCAAATGATTTTATCATTTTCTAAGTGGTCATATATATATTGAGTTGTTTAAACAGGTCTTAGTCTTTTTTGAGTATCTATTTAAAGAGGACATATGTGCATTGATATTTATATATATAATTAACATTATACACATACACACATATATATGTGTGTATATATATATATATATATAAATCATTAGTCTGTCCAGCAACATAATATGAAAAATAGAGACATTTATTGAACAAGATACAAGAATCATCATACATAAGATAATGACTCCTCACTCCCCTTCAAAGTGGGCACTTTGGGATCTCACATAGTTCTCCCAAATGCCATCAGCTGCCCCATTGCATTTTCCTGAATCTCACCAATGTTCTGAAATCTTATCCCTTCCAAAGGTGATTTTAGTTTTGAGAAAAGCCAGAAGTCACAGCGCATCAAATCTGGGCTATAAGGGAGGTGAGTTATCTGGGTGATTTAAAGTTTTGCTAAAAGACTGCATGAGACACATGAGTGGGCAGGCACATTGTTATGATGAAGCTGCCAATCATCAGCTGCCCATAGCTGCAGCCATCTGAATCATCTAAATAGTTTCCATGGAGGTATGTTCAAGCTTAAAACAAAATTTGATGCAGATTCGTTGCTCTACTGAATCACTTTGAATGTGACAGCCACACAGTACCCATGCTCACTCAAGGGCATCTACCACCCGCACTGACTAGTACAGTGAAGTTGTCATTGTTCATGCATGTGCATTCCAGTCCACTCTCCCTGGCTGCTAGGTTACATCAATGTCATGCAAATCATCCTCATTATATTAACAATGGGTGGGCTTTTGGGGGGCAGACCTCATATATAACTATATGAAAACAAATACATGCACATAGTTAAATTACTTTCATTTTGGGTCAAGTTCTCCTAAAAATCCACTGCTTTACTATAATAATCTATGTAATTAAGATTTCTCATAAGTAAAATTTTTTTTGGTATTTACAGTGAAGAGGCTCAGTGACTGCACAGTAACTACAAAATTTTTATTGAGAATGTGATCAAAGAATATTGTTTTGAAAAATATATTTGGTTGTGAATGACTAGGCTTTTCCAAAAGCATGTATTGTTTAAACTTGAAAGGACATTGATAAAGGTATTTAAATCTTGTCACAGTGATAAATTTGAATAATAAAGGATAAAAACAGCGTGGTGGTTGTGGGGTGGGAAGGATGGTGGGTGGAGGTGGAAAAGGGTATAAGGGCATAAATGGTGATGAAAAATACAATAAAAATAAAATGATGTGGAAAATATTTGGAAAGTTACAGAAATAGAGCAACAGATACTCGTAGGTAAACATTACAGCACCTACAATTTTACATTCATGTTCACAATTTTTCACATTAAAAACAGCTCACCTGTATCATATAAAATGAATGAATTTCCAGCAGACTTTATACTTTCCCAGAACTTTGCCATTTATTCCCATTTGCATTAAAATGCTTACAAATCAAATAGCTCTTAATTTGAATGGCACTGAACTAAAATTATGGATCCATGATTTATTATTTATGAAGCTGACTTGAAAAATGTTACATTCCCAAAGTGATACTTATGTTTGAGAATTATTTGTTTCATCATATTTTATCAGATGTATATAGTAATACTCTCTATTGAATTCCCCAAACTAGTTATTATACACTTAATTTTAAATTACTTTCCTTCAGATACTTTCCAGACACCAAGTGCAGGCTATAGTTTGTCTTTAAAACCAAGACAAAACAATGTTTATTACAGAAGTTTATCAATAAGTGAGGTTTGAGGAGGGAAAATACCTTTTAATCTAGTATTTGCAAATATAAGGAAAAGGATTTCTAACAACTCCATACGTGCATACTTGCAAACAAAATACATCCATAAGTCTAAATCTCATAACTTCCTTTACATATGGGTATGCTGACTCATTATCTAACCTTCCAGGTCTATTGTCTATGTGGTCATCTATTTCCTTGAGATGAGAATCTGATACTATTAAAATTAACTTGTGATTCTCAATATTATTTATATGATAGTCTTTCTTCTATCTCCCATCCAAGTACTAACCAGGCCTGACCTGCTTAGCTTCTGAGATAAGATGAGATTGGGCTTGTTCAGGGTGGTATGGCCATAGATTTCTTTCTCCTATCTCTTGAGGGCTATATATATTCCTTTCAATTACATTGTGCAATTTGTTCAAAGAAGTGTTGTCTGTTTCTTTTTGGTTGAAAATAAGTCTATTCTAGAAAGATATTTGACAAAAGTAGTATTAGTAGGTTTTCACTAGGTCTCTTACCTTTCACTGACCTGTCAGAGTTTGCTAGTAAGATCATAAGTCATGAAATGATATGATATATGTCAATAGTTCTATGTTATTACTTCAGGAACCCTAGTCTTGGTTGGGTAAGCCTCAAGGAGCTAGAATAAGCTCTCCTAGAAGTCATTTCTATACAGTTGATAAACTGTGTTGGTTGAAAGCGCTGTGTCAGTGACCAGCATTCCATATTTAGTTTTCAGTGTGTCCTGGGATATATGCTGGGCCACACCATATCTGAGACTGTCGTTCTCCCTCATGTGATTATTAACTTGAGAATGCCTATTCCGTTAAGAGAAGATCATGCTCCGTAGGGAAAAAATTAAGATGTGGCCATTCAGAATTAAGGAAAGCTGCATTTAAAATAAAACTTTGCAACCCAGACTTTGGATTTAATGGAGTTATTTTTGCCTTTCTATCCCAGGTAGAGATTCTATCAAGTAATATTAACCCTCTATTGGAAAGGGGTGGAGGACAAATGGAAAAACCCTTAACTCAATCAGAACATCAGTCTTTGGGTCTTCAAATTAAAGGATAATTGGTAAAAATTGTCAATGTTTCTACCTATAATCTATTACATTTTTCATTACATTTTAAATTAAATTTATTGAGATGACATTGGTTAATAATATTTTTTAGGTTTCAAGTATATATTTTTACAATACTTGATCAGTACCTTGCATTGCACCACAACCCGAAGTCAAATCATCTTCTGTCACCATATATTTGACATTTTTCAGCTTACCTATCCTCCTACACTCCTTCCACCCTGGTAACCACCATATTGCTGTCAGTGTCTCTGCATTTTTATTTGTTTTTCCTGTTTGTTCATTTGTTGCTTTCAATTTTATATCTCACCCATGAATGAAATCATATGGTTCTTAACTTTTCTGTCTGAGTTTGTTCACCTCAGTATTTTATTCATTTAGTAAGTAATTTAGTAAATCAATAATTATTAATTGAGTGACTACAATGTTCTAGGTAATGATCTAGGCAATGTAGATAAATTGTGAACAAAACAGACCAAACTGCTACCCTCGAGTACTTGCTTTCTAATAGAAATATTGACCTATTTTCTCAGGCAGAAAAGTATGCGGCAACTCTAAATTGTGTCCTTTAATCTGATGCCTACTGTTCTATATCTAATAGTAAATCCTTAATAATATTATGTTCATCGTGCTTGTAAGTTTTATAGTGTTACTGTAATATTTTCTTTGTTTTTGATAGTTTAATAATTTAAATTGTTTTTGGAGAAGCTAATCTGGAAGAATGGTTTTCAGTTTTCTTGAAAGGGAAAACAAATATCATTTGAAGTTATTAACTTCAGTAGGATATGTAGAGTCACAATTTTCTGTGTCTAAATGAGTCAAAAATAAGATTACCTTACTCATAATAAAGATATTCCCCTCATTTTCCTTTGACTCTTCACTTCTTCCCCATTGAGTGCTCATTTCTTTCTTTACCTGCTATTTTTTTTCACTTTTTAAAAAAAATTATTTTAATTGTTGTTCTTGTACAGTTTTCTGTCTTTTACTCCCATCCCAGCCCACCGCCCCAGCCCTCCCCAATTCCCTCCCATTTCTACCTCCCCTAGTTTTATACTTGTTGATTATTTCTAACATAGATCTGGATTGTTGACATAAGAAAATAAGAAAAAAGAAATTTTGTGGTTGATGTTTTGAATATGAAAATACAGTGTATGATATTTTATTAAAAATTTACACCAGCTGATATACTAGCATATGAATTCATTTTATTGACAAATATGCCTACTGTATGGATATGCTAATTTATTAATCAGATGTATGCCAACACTGTTATGTGAATATAGTGCCAATACAATATATAAGGCATTCACTTTCAAAAAATCACTGATAATTGTTGGTCAACTAAATTTAAGCATTAAAAACAGCAACTATTCTGAAATATATAGAAATTAATTTCGTAAGAAGAAAAAGAAAACAAACAACCAGGCTGACAAAGTCTCTGTTATGGATTCAAACCAGTTACAATGTTGAGATCTCTGGGAAAATAAAACTGCTTTATATTGAATCTTTTATAAATATTTCAGGATATTTTTGGCTTCTAGACAGACTACAAACACCATTCTCAATAATAGAATTAGGCCCATCTTAATAAAGTATTATAGCATTGCTCTTATGGTTTTTCATTGTTTTTGGCAGGTCAGAATTTGACAAAATGAAGAGGGGGCATACTATGAGCTTGTCAAGGGCAGGGAAGGAAAGCCCTCCCAATGTGGAATACAGAACATGAATATGGAAGTACCGGCATAGCCAACTTCACAAAAATGGTTAGTAAAACAGAAGGAAATGACAAATGGAAAACCCAATCAATGTAGTGAATAAAACAATTTTCTAATAACTGAAGCTGATAATGCAGCAAATGTATAAATATAAACTTTGAATTAAGGATGAGGGTGATTTGGATAAGGATAGTCCTCTGTTTATCTATTGAGGATTTACTTTTCAAGATGAAGTTACTTTAAATGCATTTTTATGGTTATCAGCTCATTTGAGAGCTATGTAAGGTCAAGTAGGAAAAAGTACCATTATTCTGAGATACGTAAAAGTAATTGACTCAGCAAAATTGGAGCAGAGATGTAATTGGCAAAAATTTAAGTGTATAAAAATAAATTCCTGATTAAATCATTAAAAAATGAGGAATTTTATGTTAAAGTAGTTGTAGGGAGATAGGGGCTCTCACTCATTTATTTTGACCCTACATTTCCACTTTTTGAATTTATAATAAATATATGCTTCCAACATTATGGAAATATATAAATGCACAAGGTTATTCATTAAAACATTGTCTAATTGCAAATATGGAAAATAAACTGAATAGCCATACACAGGATATTGGTTGAGTTAACTTGTTTTTAACATGTAATAAAGTACAATGTAGCTATATAAAAGTATAAGGCTTTTGTGAATTAATATTGAGTAGTTTTCAAGGTATATATATTTTTTAAGGTTTTATTTATTTATTTTTAGAAAGAAGGGAAGGGAGGGAGAAAAGAACCGAGAGAAACATCAATGTGTGGTTGCCTTTCATGTGGCCCCCATTGGGGACCCGGCCCGCAACCCAGGAATGTGCCCTGATTGGGAATCTAACTGGTGACCTTTGGTTTGCAGCCTGTCCTCAATCCACTCAGCCACACCAGCCAGGAAAATACGTATTCTTGAGGACACAATGTAAAAGACAAAATAATACTTAGACTTTACATTTTCTGTAAGAAAAAACAAGAAAATGTATATAGGTATTAAATAATATATGTATAATTATATAAGCATACACACGTATACTACATGGTATTAAATATGTAAATACGTACATATATATTTGCTGGCTTGTGTTAAAAGAAAATGAACAGAAAGAATAAACAGAAACAAACAGAAAGGATAAACCAAAAATGAATGAGATCAGTTTCCTGTAGAAGGTGGGTGGAAATAGGAAGAAAACAATAGAGAGATTAAAATGGGAGAGCATGGATACATGAAAGTAACATCTAATATAAATATGAAAGGTACAATAGTCTGAGATGCATTTTAAAACTGTCACTCTAGCTACTTACTAGCAGCTTAGAAGAGGAATTTGTTAAGGTAAAGATTTAAAGTTAGAGGCTAAAAGGAATTTTTTGGATTATCTGTGGATTTAATATCATCCTTGATAATTAGGACTGAGTGTTTTCAGGATACAAATGAACATGCAAAACCATAAGTCAGAAGTCAGCTTCTGTAAAGCTGGTCTTACATGTTGATTTTAACTTTTCTAAGAGATTTATCACATGTTCTCATATCCATAATATAAATTGGTTATATTGTAGCTTAATTTTTTATCTAAAACTACAATATTTTAAAAAAAAATAATCCTTAAGTGTTTGATTTTAAAAATTGCCATTAACATGCTTTTCTTCTCGCCCAGTCTCGAGGCATAGTCACACACAAAGCTAGTTTGAGATACAGTCCAAAACAAGAAAAAAAGAGAGATTTCCTCAAAATGTCTATCGTATTTAATAGACATAAAAGTCTTGAGAGGAGAATAATTTTATTCAAAAAGATTTTCTAAATAAAGATTGTTAGGCCAATAGTGTAAATTATAGGAATCATATTGAACCAGTTTTGCTCCTGTTGGAATTTAAAAATCAAGCCGTTAAAATTAACAGTTGCAGTGTTAACAGTGAATGCCTGTAAAATGAAGCAGTTAATCACCAGGAACAGCATATTAAAACTGTTAATTTGTAGGTTTGAAACTTCCTTTTAATTAGAGCTGTAGGAAAAGTTTTTTGTTCAGAGCAAAGTGAGGTGTCATGGCTCTCCGTCATGCTTGTGAAATTTTACAAAGAAAAATCCCTTAAGAGGGGAGGGTCAGGGTGCTGAAGGGAAATCCAAGTGCTTGGTTTTAGAAGATTAACCTATTTGTTTTCTCTTGGCCTTTAAAAAAACCTATAACTGACTGGCAATAATTTTCATTTCTGGGAAGTGACAAAAGCCAGCACAATAGCTAAGCAATTCTGTATAATAGTGGTTGCATCTAGATGGCATAAATATCATAAATATTAAATGAGAAATCAGGAAGACGTTTCTGGAAATAAGATTTAAAAGCTACCATCACAGAGGTAGTTTTCAGGAATAAACTATGCCTAAAATAATAAAGTTGTTGATTATGCATTTGAAGTCAATAGGCTTTGGTTCTTGAGGCCAGCTTCTCTAACCCGTACCTCATTGATTCTACTGTTACCTGGAAGGAGATTCCTAAAATGCAGATTCCTTGATTATTGCAAACAGAGATTGTGATTCATTCAGTTTGAGGTTAGCCAGGAATCTGCATTTTGGTGTGCAGTAGGAGATTTTTATGTAGGTCCTGCAGAGATTGACTCTGAGATCTGCTTCTTTCAACTCACATCCTGGAGAAAGCTTTGAGCATTGGATTTTGGTGAGCTTTAAGCATGAATGAGAAGAACCAGCAGAAATCAGAAGGCACTATAGAAACTACATTCATGAATAAATGACAATCACAACTACTGTGGAATTCATAAGTACCAAGAGTTGAAAATAACAATAAGCAAAAGAAATGAAACAATTTCTAATATAGGTATATATACACAAACTAATTAAATAAAATGTGCAGTTAAAATGGGCAATCAGAAAAAACTAACAACCATGGGAAGAAATTACCTCAAACTATCTCATGCTATTGAGTCCAAACATGGACTTCTAGTTCTATTTACCAATGAGATAACATCAGAGTTTGTGTATATGTGTATTGAGCCTTTAACCCTCATTCCGTGCTTAACCAAATAAAGATGTATTTCTAGGTTCTCAGTTCTAGCAAAATTTATGGAATATAACAGACATTCTTTAATGTTCCCTGAATGTGATCAATGTCCATGAATATTCCATGATTTCTTTCCCGTGCTACAGCCCAGCTAAGATATCCAGCTATAGATATCAGGCATGGCAGCAGCAGCAGTGCAGGAGGGTGAGGATGGGGGCCCTGAGCCAACCAGACTAAAATGCTAGCATTTAACATTTATGTGCAGTTACTTCCTTTCTGTAAGTTTCACTACACTGAGTTATAAAACTGGGTAAAAAAAGTAACTTCCCTAAAGGATGCTTCATAGATTAATATTGTTTGTGTCATATAAATGAATAATAAGTATAACTTACAGAATAGTTATATACAGTTGTAACATTTTTATTTAATGAAGAAAAATTTAATGCTTTAATCATATATATATGTTAGGCTATCAATTATGTTGGTGATTGTCAGGTCAGAAAACTAAAAATCCAGGGTATGCCAATACATTGTAATATAAAATAAAGATAATTAAGAAGAAAGCATGTATTCCTGCTAATATCAGGAAAAGATCATTCAACAGTAAATGCTGCAAGGAACTCTTAGTAAAATTATGATGTATATTCACATATGCAACACTCTATGTGCATGCACATATACACACCACAACATATATCCAGTGACACTTTTTTATAAATATATAAAAATAACTACAATTGTTAACAGCTTTATTAAGATGTAATTGACATTCACTAAGCTGTACATTTTTAAAGTTTAAAATTTTATAAGTTTTAGCACATGTATATACATATGAAATACAGTAATCAAAAGAACATATGCATTATTCCCTAGAATTTCCTTTTCATATTCATTATTTTATGCCTGTGGAATCTTCTTCCATTAGTCAAAGATTTTTGACTTTTAAAAATCTTTTTTTTTAGTATTTTATTTATTTTCTATTTTTACATAACGTTTTCTTTGTTTTAATTGTTGTTCTTGTACAGTTCTCTGTCTTTTACTCCCATCCCAGACCACAACCCCAGCCCTCCCCACCTCCCTCCCATTTCCACCCCCCCTAGTTTCTGTCCATGTGTCCCCTACACTTGTTCCTGTAAACCTCTCTACTTTTCCCTTGAAATTCCCTTCCCTCTCCCCTCTGGTGACTGCCAGCCCGCTCTCAATTTCAGTATCTTTGACTATACCCTGCTTGCTTGTTTGTTCCACTGATTAGGTTCCTGTCAAAGGTGAGATCATATGGTATTTGTCTCCCACACCCTGGCCTATTTCGCTCAGCATGATGCTCTCCAGTTCCACCCATGCCGTCGCAAAGGATAGGAGCTCCTTCTTCTTTCTACTGCATAGAATGCAGTAGTGTAAATGTACCATAGTTTTTTGATCCATTCATTTACTGATGGGCACCTGGGTTGCTTCCAACACTTGGCTACCATAAAATTGTGCTGCTATGAATATTGTGGTGCATAGGTTCTTTTGGATTGGTGTTTCAGGGTTCTTAGGATATAATCCTAGCAGGGGAATTACTGGGTCAAAACGTAGATCCATTTTTAGTTTTCTTAGAAATTTCCATACTGCTTTCCATAGTGGTTGTACCAGTCTGCAGTCCCACCAACAGTGCACTAGGGCACCCTTTTCTCCACAACCTCTCCAACACTTTTGTTTGTTGTTCTGTTTATGATAGCCATCCTGACCAGTGTGAAGGCGTATCTCACTGTGGTTTTAATTTGCATCTCTCTGATAGCTAGCGATACTGAGCATCTTTTCATATGTCCCTGGACCCTCTGTATGCCCTCCTTGGAGAAGTGTCTGTTCAAGTCCTTTGCCCATTTTTTAATTGGGTTGCTTGTCTTCTTAGAGAGGAGTCGTGTAAGTTCTTTACATATTTTGGAGATTAAACCCTTGTCTGAGGTATCATTGACAAATATGTTTTCCCATGCAGTTGATTCTCTTTTTATTTCAATACTGTTTTCTTTAGCCATGCAGAAGCTTTTTATTTTGATGAGATCCCATTTGTTTATTCTTTCCTTTATGTCCCTTGCTTTAGGAGACATATCAGTAAAAACGTTGCTGCGTGAAATATCTGAGATTTTCCTGCCTGTGTTCTCCTCTAGGACTTCAATGGTGTCACAGCTTATATTTAAATCTTTTATTCACCTTGAATTTATTTTTGTGTATGTTGCAACTTGGTGCTCAAGTTTCATTTTTTTGCATGTAGCTGTCCAGTTCTCCCAACACCACTTATTGAAGAGGCTATTTTTACTCCATTTTATATTGCTGCCCCTTTGGTGAATATTAATTGACCATAGAGAATTGGGTTTATTTCTGGGCTCTCTGTTCTGTTCAACTGGTCCATGTGCCTGTTTTTATGCCAGTACCAGGCTGTTTTGATTACAGTGGCCTTGTAATACAGTTTGGTATCAGGTATTATGATCCCTCCTACTTCGCTCTTCTTTCTCAAAATTGCAGCACCTATTCGGGGTCATTTATGGTTCCATATAAATTTTAGAAGTGTTTGTTCTATGTCTGTGAAATATGCCATTGGTACTTTAATAGATATTGCATTGAATTTGTAAATTGCTATGGGTAGTATGGACATTTTGATGATGTTAATTCTTCCAATCCATGAACATGGAATATGCTTCCATTTGTTTGTGTCTTCCTTGATTTCTTTCTTCAGTGTTGTGTAGTTTTCTGCATACAGGACTTTTACCCCCTTGGTTAAGTTTATTCCTAGGTATTTTATTTTTCTTTTTACTATATCAAATGGGATTTTTTTCTTGATTTCTGCTTCTGTTGTTTCATTGTCAGTATACAAAAATGCCTTTGATTTCTGGATATTGACTTTGTATTCAGTTGTTTTGCCAAATTCATTTATTAGGTTGAGCAGCTTATAGGCTGAGTCTATAAGATTTTCTATGTACACTATCATGTCATTTGCAAACAATGATAGTTTTGTTTCATCCTTTCTGATTTGGATGCCTTTTATTTCCTTTTCTTGTCTAATCACTGTGGCTAAGACTTCTAATACTATATTGAATAGAAGTGGTGAAAGTGGACATCCTTTGTCTTGTTACTGATCTTACTGGAAAAGGTTTCAGTTTTTGCCCGATGAGTATGATGTTGGTTGTAGGTCTCTCATATATGGACTTTATTATGTTGAGGAATGATCCCTCTAATTCCCACTTTGCTGAGTGTTTTTATCATAAATAGGTGCTGTACTTTATCAAATGCTTTTTCCGCATCTATTGATATGATCATGTGATTTTTGTCTTTGCTTTTGTTTATGTGATGTATTACATTCACTGATTTGTGAATATTGAACCATCCTTGCATCCCTGGGATGAATCCCAATTGGTCATGTTGTATGATCTTTTTAATGTATTGCTGGATGTGGTTTGGCAGTATTTTGTTGAAGAATTTAGCATCTATGTTCATCAGCGACATTGGCCTGAAGTTTTCTTTCTCTGTTGTGTCTTCATCTGGTTTTGGGATTAGGATGATGCTGGCTTCATAAAAAGAGTTTGGGAGTCTTCCATCATTTTGGATTTTTTGGAATAGTCTGTGAAAGATATGGGTTAGCTCTTCCTTAAATGATTTATAAAATTCTCCTGTGAAACCGTCTGGCCCAGGGCTTTTGTGTGTCAGGAGTATATTGATTACTGCTTCAATTTCATCTGTTCTTATTGGTCTGTTCAGGCTTTCTGTTTCTTCTTCATTGAGTTTTGGAAGATTGTATTTTTCTAGAAACTTGTCCACTTCACCTAGGTTTTCAAATTTCTCGGCATATAGTTCTTCATAAATTTTGTACAATCCTTTGTATTTCTGTGGTGTCAGTTGTAATCTCTCCTCTTTCATTTCTGATTGTGTTTATTTGGGTCCTCTCTCTGTTTTTCTTGATGAGCCTGCTTAAAGGCTTGTCAATTTTGTTTATCTTTTCAAAAAACCACCTCCTGGATTCATTGATCTTTAGAATTGTGCTTTTAGTCTCTATGCCATTTAATTCTGCTCTGATCTTAGTTATTTCCTTCCTTCTACTTGCTCTGGGCTGTCTTTGCTGTTGATCCTTGAGTTCTTGTAGGCGTAGAGTTAAGTTGTTTGTTTGAGATGTTTCTATCTTTTTTAGGTAGGCCTGTATCACTATGAACTTCCCTCTTGGGACTGTCTTTGCTCTGTCCTATAAGTTTTTGGTTGTTGTGAGTTCATTTTCATTTGTTTCCAGAAAATTTTTAATTTCATCCCTAATTTCATTCTTGATCCATTCATTGTTTAATAGCATGCTACTCAATCTCCATGATTTTGAGGGTTTTCATTTTTTCCTCTTGGGGTTGGTTTCTAGTTTCAGTCCCTTGTGATCAGAAAAAATGCTTGATATGCTTTCAATTTTCTTGAATTTGTTGAGGCTTGCTTTGTGTCCTATCATGAGGTCTATCTTTCTAAATGTTCCATGTGCATTTGAAAAGAATGTGCATTTTGCTTCTTTGTGATGAAGGGCTCTATATATATATCAGTTAAATCCATTTCATCTAGAGTGCTGTTCAAGGCCACAATGTCTTTGTTGATATTTTGTTTAGAAGATCCGTCCCTTTTTGACAGTGGGGTGTTAAAATCCCCTACTATAATTGTGTTGCTGTCAATATCTTTCTTGAAGTCCTCTAAGATTTTCTTGATGTCTTTAGGTGCTCCTATGTTGGGTGCATATATATTTAC
Source organism: Anoura caudifer (assembly GCA_004027475.1). Lineage (NCBI taxonomy): Eukaryota > Metazoa > Chordata > Mammalia > Chiroptera > Phyllostomidae > Anoura > Anoura caudifer. Next base: position 36,167 of record PVKU01006139.1, read on the forward strand.
AATGTTTATGTCTTCTTGGTGAGTTGTTCCCTTAAGTATTATGAAGTGACCTTCTAGGTCCCTCTTTATAGCCCTTTTTTTGAAGTCTATTTTGTCTGATATGAGTATTGCTACCCTGGTTTTTTTTTTTCTTTTTTTTTTTTCCTGTGCATTTGTTTCCAGCCCTTTACTTTGAGTCTGTGTAGGTCTTCTGTTCTGAGGTGGGTCTCTTGTAGGCAGCATATGTGTGGGTCATGCTTTCTTATCCATTCAGCTATTCTATATCTTTTGATTGGAGCATTTAATCCATTTACATTTAAGGTTATTATTGATAGGCACTTATTCATTGCCATTTTCATACTTGTCTTCCTCTCTCTCTCTTTTCCTTCCTTTCCTTAAAGCAGTCCCTTTAGCATGTCTTGCAGAACTGGTTTGGTAGAAGTGTATTCTTTTAGACTTCTTTTGTCTCGGAAGCCCCTTATTTGGCCTTCTATATTGATCGAAAGCCTTGCTGGGTAAAGTAGTCTTGGTCACAGGCCTTTGGTTCTCATTACTTGGAATATTTCTTGCCATTCTCTACTGGCTTGGAGTGTTTCCGTTGAGAAGTCAGCTGTTAACCTTATCGGGGCTCCCTTGTATGTTACTTCCTTTTTCTCCCTTGCTGTCTTTAAGATTCTCTCTTTGCCTTGGAATTTTGCCATTTTAATTATGATGTGCCTTGAATTAGACCTCTTTGGGTTCCTCTTGATTGAGACTCTCTGTGTTTCCTGGATTTGTGTGACTTTTTCTCTCATCGAATTAGGGAAGTTTTCCATGATTACTTTTTCAAATAGGTTTTCTATCCCTTGCTCTTTTTCTTCTTCTTCTGATGCCCTTATTATATAGATATTATTATGTTTCATATTGTCTTGCATTTCCCTTAATCCCTCTTCTTTCTTTCTGAGCCTCCTTTCCTTTTCTTGCTCTTTCTGGGTGTCTTTTTCTACTTTGTCCTCCAACCCACTGATCCGATCTTCTGTTTTATCAATTCTGCTTTTGATTCCTTCTACTGTGTTCTTGAGTTCAGAGACTGTATTCTTCATTTCCTTTTGGCCCTTGTTGATAGTTCCTGTTTCCTTTTTCATGTTGATATAGTTTGCAGTGAGTTCATTGTAGTGTCCGTATAGTTTCTGGTAGCTCATTGTGAGCTCATGGAGCTTCCTGATAACCATGGATTTGAACTCAGTATCTGATAGTTGAGTTCCCTCTGTTTTGTTTAGCATTCTTTCTGGGGCTTCCTTCTTTACTTTCATTTGGAGATTGTTTCTTTGTCTTCCCATTGTTTGTGAGACTCTTCTTGTCAGCCTCAGCTTCTTAAATTGATCTGTTCTTGCTCCCTGGGTTTATGGTGTGAACTTCTGTGGTAGAAGACCTGTGAGATTCAGTGGTGCAGTCTCCTTCAGGTTTCCTGGTGTTCATAGCTTCCACTGTCTCAGCTGTTGGGATGCCCCCCCCCCTCAGGTCCAACTCTGGTTTTTTTTCACAGTTCCAGGTTTTTTTTGTCTCCCTCATGGGTATTTAAAAAGAGAAAAGGAAAAAAAGTGAAAAAAGAAAAAGAAAAAAAAGAGGAAGGAAGAAGAGATAAAATTGGAAAGAAAAGAAGAAGGAATAAAACAAAAAAAGTAAAGAGAAGCAAAAGAAATTGAGGGATCAAAAGGATAAAGATAATAAAAAAATAAGAAGAAAATATAATTAACAAAACAAAACAAAACAAAAACAACAGCAAGGAAAAAAAAAAGCCCTCTTGTTGGTTTCAAACTGGCCAAACCAGTTTTTCTGGTCTTGCTGGCTGCAAGGAGCTGAGGGGCAAGTGGTATTGCTTTTCTCCCTGTTCAGCACTTAGTCAGCTTTGGGCTACTCTCCTCAGTGCTAGCCATGCTCTCTCCTCAGGGCTATCTGTGCACTCTCCCCAGAGCTAGCCAGCGCCTCTCCATGCAGGGCCTTGGGCGTGGTTTCTGAGCCTCCTGTGTAGTGCATGCTTTACCAAGTTTATGGCTGTGAGCTCGGATCACCTACTGATTGAGCACTCCCTGGGTTTATGAGTGTGAGCTCCCTGATTTTCCTGTGTTGTGCTCACTCACCCTAGGTTCACAGGTGTGAGCTCTGGGTCTTCCACACAGCCCCCTCCTCCAGTTGCAGATGCCTCTGGCCGCATGGACTCGGTCCTAAAAATCTTGAGCTTTTTATTTCTTTAGTGTGTCTAGAGATTTATCAATTTTATTGATCTCTTCCAAGAACCAACTTTTGAAGTCATTGGCTTTCTTCCTATTGAATTATGTTTTCTATTTTTTTGTTTTTAAATACCGTACTTTATGATTTTTTAATGTGGAAGTTTAGATCAGTGGTTTTTACATCATTTTAAATTAAGTATTAAATGCTATCAATTTCCCTCTAAACACTTCTTTACCTACATTTCAGAAATGTTGAATGTTTTGTTTGGAAAGATCGAATTTAGCCTTCATGTTAGAGCTAATTCATCCCTGTTCTTCATATGGGCTTCTGTACTCTCTACTTAATACCTGGTATTGTCAGCAAGGTTTCTCCAGTCTGGCTTAGGAGGAACATAAATGATTGCTAATTCTGTGTTTACTCTGGGAATTGTTTGCATACATCAAGCTTATTAATTGCTCTTTTCTCATGAGTTATTCATATACAGCATAATGAGTTTTACCCTCTGTACATACAGACAGGCAAAGATTCAATGGGACCCCTGTGCAGAATTCTGGATTTCTTTATCTGCCTCACTTATATTTTGTGAATAAATAAAAACAAATAATAATGTTAATGTCTCACTTTGGACATTTGGTTGCATATTATAATATCATTAAAGCTTAAGGAGAAAAATAGTATTTTGAATCAATATGCCTCAGGGGAAAATAAGAATGGTACTTATTTCTAGATCAAAAATATCTTTCCCATTTTGCCATAGCAATGAGAGAAAGGAATCATTGTTTTTCTAAAATAGTTAAAATTGCTGCATTATGTTAAATATTTATAAACAGTAATGATCAGTGTAGTACTAGGTGGTAAAATACAGCATCAAATTATTATAAAATCCTCTAATATAGATCAAACTTTTTGTCCTCATCTAAAGAATTTTAGATGTACATTATTTTTTAACAAGTATTCAAATCACACAAATATGTGTTATACCCTAAAATAATCCTTTCCCAAACTAGTAATAATATACTTCCTATATCTAAGGTTGAGAATAAGAATATAGATTTTTGTCAATAATATTTTGAAGATTTTTTAGATATGGAGTAATTTGCATATGCATGTAAACTATAAAGTTAAAATATGTTTTAAAACATATTACACTGAATATCTCTCAATAGCCTGAAAAATATATATTTTATTACTTAACAAATTCTTCTGTGCTTCTAATGAGTAAAAAATTATTTTTCTTTATATTGCATTTTGGATGTTACCATTTGTGCATCATAGAGAATATTAATTCAATAAAATATTCATAACTTAAAATATGCTGCTAATAATTTGATATTTAATTTAACAATATTATAGGTTGTATTGATTTTGATCCTGATAAATATTACAATAATGAAAATGCACAAATTTCCATTGAAATTATATATGAAGATTGTTGGGCAAATTTTGCATACTCTTTAGTCACTGCAAATGTGAAGTATGGATCATAGTTGAAGTCAATTAAAAATGTCCCCAGCCCTGGCTGGTGTGGCTCAGTGGACTGAATGCCAGCCTGCAAACCAAAGGGTCATTGGTTCCATTCCCAGTCAGAGCACATGCCTGGGTTGTGGGCTGGGTCCCCGGTAGGGAGCATGAGAGAGGCAGCCACACATTGATGTTTCTCTCCCACTCTTTCTCCCACACTTCTCCTCTAAAAATAAATAAATAAAATCTTTAAAAATTATCCCTGAATGAGAATAAGCATGTCATAAACAACTCAGCAAACCATTAGTTTTCCCCTCCAGAAATGTCTGGTACTGCTGATGTCATCAAATGTATAGGGTTTTATTCTCATATACATTTGAACTTGCCCCTCACTCCCCAAAATGCCTCCCTTTCTCCTTTCCTCACTAGACTCTCTCATCTACTTAAATGCCAGATAAAACAAGAGTGCAATGTGACCTAAACATCTGCATGAATCTCTGATAATTCATGGTCTCAGTCTCTTAGGAGTGAAAGAGTTTTCCAGTCATTATGTAGTGAAAATACTAAATATTATATAATAAAATTTTTAATTAACCTTAAAATTTATAACTAGTTCTAATACATTTTTTTCTTTCTTTTATATCCCAGCCCTTTATTCTCCCAAGGCTAAGCACATTTTAACCATGTAAGAGAGATTATATGATTTAAATCAATATAGACCTCAATTTAAGTCTTGGTGCACACAGTATTTATATATTTGGCAATTATATGAACTAAATCTAGATTTAGTCATGGATAATATTAGGTTCACAATATCATGAGAATTAAAAGTAAGCCAAAATAGGAACTTAATAGATGAATATACTATTGATATTAAAATTAATTTTAAACAAACTAAACAGCTTTGGCATTAGTCAAATTCAAGCGGAATGGATATTATAGACAGTTTTCCTGGAGAAGTTAAGGTCTCCTCTAACTCTAAGATGTTTGACATTGAGTGCTGAATATCATGGATAACTTCCTGTGAGAAAATGGTTTTCAGACAGTCCATTCCTTTCTGATCTTTCATCTTTAGAGCTCCAAGGTTATTCTTTACTGCTTATCCTATCTTTGAAAATTGCTCTGTTTTCTTTTTAGAAGACTTGTTACTATGGATTTGTGGAATTATATTTATCCCTAGAGATTTTGGTCTTCTTTGATTTTTCTGTTTGTTTATTCTTTTCTTGGATGGATTGACAAGATTCTCCAAGGTGAAGAACCTTCTTATCCTGAGAAAGCTCATGCGTGAGGTCCCCATGCCAGGGTATAATACTGATTCCTTCTTACCACAAATACTTCAAGTGGATGAAACAGTACAAAGTCACAGTACCTTCAATGTGCAACAGTACCACAAATTTAAGGCAGGATTGTTTGGTCTTCAGTGCATTGTTCTTCACTGTTTTTCACACCTGCTTCATTCCTGGACACTGCCTTCTAAGGGATAACTTCTGTTTATGTGTCACTTCCCAAATGAACATCTCTGTCACAACTCTAAGATATTTTATCTTTCATTGCAATTTTAAGAAACATAGAATTTGTTCTTGAAACTAAGTAACCACTTTTGTATTTTCATTATTAATTGATTAGAGAATGGTTCTTGCAAATATATCTGATTCGCACAGAATAAAATAGCTATCACTTCAGTGAGCCATGTGTTATTTTTTAGTTTTGATCATATTTAAGGATGAAAAACACCTGATGGAATAGAGGAGAGCATTTTTATTCAGTATAATTTGCCACACGATGAGACTGATGAATAATTTATATTATTAGAACTCAGAGAGAAAATGTTATTTCAAGAGCGTGCCCCAGAATTTTTGTCAGGTGGAAAATTTGTCTGTTTTTGGACAGACATGAATGTGCTTAAGTGGTGTGAAGTTGAGGCTGACTACATACTGAAGGACTGAGATGAGACCCAAAGAAGTAGCTACAATGAATATGTATGTATACATATATACATGTATGTATATATGTACACATATACATATATATTCCTGCTAATGAACAAGTATGATGAGTGTGATTTGTAGAGCATGGTTATGCTTCAGCATGCTGGAGATGACAGAAGAGATGACAGAAGAGGAACCTACAGTTTGCTGAAAGGACAGGATTGTACTTGTGGAAATGAGTTGTATAAAGCTTCTGAGGAAAGGAATTGCAAAGACATTTTTAAGAATGTGTATTAATGATATTGGTAATTTTGATGTGCTGTATGTGTAGCAATATGATGGCATTTCTGTTCTGTCAAAATGTCAGTAGTTACCTCAGTCCAAGTCTTGTTCTACTACTTAGATATGGAAGGGGAAAATGGGATTTAATAAAGAAAGGTGGAAAAGGATTTGAAGGACTCATAGAGACTGAGCAGGCTGAGTGCAGGGAGGGCACCTAAAGAAACAGAAACTCTCTGCCATTTTAAAAATAATTTTCACTTGAGTTTCAGTCAAATTTGATAAAAATTTTCAAAGAGAATATCTTCGTTAAAATATAATAAGTAACTAAGAATACATTAGTCTGATAGTTTTAATATATAATTTGACCTCATTCACTATATTTATTAAAGTCTGTCATTTATTTTTAAGCCATGTGGTTAAAAGTAACTGTGTAAATGTGTTATTAGAGCATGCTGAGACATTTTAATAATGTGGACCTTAAAGCAAAAGGTCACATTCTAGGAGTCAAATGAACATAAAATCATTGCCTTTACATGTTTAGTTGCCTTTATTCTTAAGAAATGAATGTAGGTGACTTTGCTAATAATAGCGATATCCAAACTCTGTACCCATAAAGACTGTCCTTCATTTCATAGACATAGTTATTAACAAGGACTGTCATTGCTTTTCAACCACCTTTCAAACTCCAAACCTCTACTTCTCAGCTTTCCCTGAAGGCTTAAATTCACAGCTTTAAACTTAACACCTCTAAAGTTGAAATCATATCTACCCTTGGTTCTCCAAGCTTGTATCATTTCTCAATTTTCTAATTATGCTAATAACATCACCATCTGCTCATTTACTTAACTATTAGACATGACTTAACCCTCTCTATTCCTCTTGCCATCTCTTTGTCGTCTCTATGCCAAGTGCTAGAGTGCTCAGTTTCTCCTCTCCCCTGTCATTGTCTGAGTTCACATCTTCTAACTCCATCTCACTTCCAGTCTCTTTCCCTCTGATTCATCCTTTTCATGATCATGCTAGAACATGACTCTGATTGTTACTCTTCTCAAATATACCTTTTAAAAGCTTGTCTTTCATTATAATATTAAGAAAAACTCTTTAAGATTGTATCTTTGATAATGTTTACCAGCCTGTTGCTTTAACCTCACAATGTAATACCTCTCTATACATACTTTACATTCTAAAAGTACCTATAAGAAAAATTTTCTCATTCCAAGCACAACGTATTTACTTCCATATTATGTCCTAACATTCTTTTCTCCTTCTCCTGTGTGAATTACTACTTATCCTTAAAAACTGAGTTTACATATCACTACTCCTCTAAAACAAGTTATGCATTTCACTTTAAAAAAATAGATGGTGATGATTAACAAATTAATTTAGAATCCACTAGAACTAAAAATAACAAGTTGATTCTCTAGATTTTAGTTATGTTTCCCAACAATTCATAGCATATTGAAGAGTGAGATGACGGGGCAGTAAAATTCTGTGATCTGTCACAGGAGAGCACCTTTCTGCAACAAAGGACCTGAGCACTAGGTCAGATAGGTGGTGCCCTTTAATGTTTGCAAACAAAAGTTGTGGATACAGCCATTTGAGTGGAAAATTAATAACATTGCAATGGAAATGCATATTTAAGAGATGAATTATAAACAACTTTGTAGTATCAGCAATGTATTACAGGCTAAGGATATGCTTGAAGAAGATTGAATCCATGTAGCCAATTGCACTGGGAAATATTTGCATTTGGCTGAAGACTTACCTGCAATGGACTTAGAGAAACAGCAGAAAACATTATATATGAATATTTGGGCAATAAAAGGAAATCTTGATGTGCCTCCCAAAGACTAAGAGGCTAGAGAGGAATTAATTCTTATCAAGAAAATATAAAAATCCAGCTAAACCATGGCTGTAGAGATACCAGATACAAACACAATTGGATACCCATGAAAAGAGAGACCTAAGACAACTAAAGGAAGAGAGCAATAGCTTTAACCCAAAACAACTGAGATATTTCTACCAAGAGGCATTTTTTAAAAATAGGAAAAGATTTTTTTCTGGATAGCTGAGATATATAAAAAGAATAATTTCTTTGAGTTTTACAAGGAGCCAAGCTTTGAACAGATGGAATGGGTGGCGGGGGCGGGGGAGGGGGCATAGCCTGGCAAAGGTTAGAGAAAGAAGAAAATTTATACCTAAATCAGCCCAACACCGTCATTTTGCAGATGAGAAAACTGAGACCCAAAGGGAAAGATCTTGATCTAACTCACACTCCAGTGTTGACTCTAGTGAGAACTGGTGCTCAAGCCACTTAACATCTAAATAGAACAATACAGTTCTGGAACAATGTCCTCCATGACCATAGGAATGGAACTCCTTTTGCATGATTATTGTTATTTTTTGTTTCTTAAGATATAGTTATATTGATGCAGTGTACAAAATTAAAGAGATCAGCCACAAAATTGTGTGTGGGGATAAAGTTGTCCTCTTTCTTAGCTTTCAGCAATGGATCTAGCTGCCTGAGAACATTCCTTAGAGGTCAAATATATAGTTAATATTTATACTATGAGTAGAGAGATGAGAAGCTGGAAAGATGATGTGGCAAATTTCTTTTTTTCTTTCTCATATGTAATGTCAATAAAGAAAAATTCGGTATGCCTCAAAACATGTAAACCTGTAAGCCGGGTGACCCATGTATTACTGTTTGTTTATTCTTTGCTCCATTAAACCTTTTAAAAGTCTTTTTCCTTTTAAAAATGTATCATTTTTTCTTAGTCTTATATAAATAAGTAAAAGAGAGTGTAAGTATATAATTAGGCATAGGCTTAAAAGGGGAAAAACTGCATTGCTACTATTTTATACAGTATTGGAGAATAAAAAAGATGATTAAAATAAAATTCTCTATAATTTGGAAGGATTAATGCATTATTCCATTGCTAATTAGATACATTAGGAGTTTAATACTCTGTCCTTCACGTTAACAGATTTTCCATTTTTATAAATGATTCAAAGGAATCTATGGAAGGTGTTTATTAATATAAACACGGAAATCATGGAGGAGTAAAAATTACAATGGTTACAGAGTTCATGTCTAAGATGATCTTGTCAGGCTGGAACAAAGGGCCAAATGTTTAACGAGATGAAATAAAAAAACAATTAATATAAACTACTGCATTTAGATTTTTTGAAGTCAATCAAACAAGTAAAGTTTCAAAGAAATGACTTTATTCTTCAAAGCTTTCAAATTTTGGAAGCATATTTTGTTTTTTAAACCAATCTTTAAAGTGTCAGTTTCCGTTTATTTGCCTTATGGTTGAAATATGTTTTGTGGATAATCATTCCTTTAAAATTAAAATGAGTTTTGTATAAAAATATGTTGAATTTCAGGATTTCTTTATCTGCTCGATGTATCAGTGTCTGGTGAAACTGAAATGCTTACAATTTTTACTTTACTAATTTTTTAGCTATGGGGTTATATCCATAAAGTTCATAATTTTATATCTTCAAGGTAAATTTTCTTTTGATTTTTATGACATATACTTATTTATCAATGTTAATACTTTTGTCTTAATTTTAATTCTGCCTAATATTGTATTGGTTTTAGTAGCATTCTTCTGAACAGTTTTTGTTCAATATATCTTTTGCCAATTTCTTCATTTGGAACATTTCAACGTGATATGATATTACTTGTGATGTATCTTTTAAAAGTAAGCAGCTGCTAGATAAGTTTATTTCTATCAGAAAAGTAATTTTGCTTTAGTAGGTATATATAAACCATTTACATTCATTGTAATTAGATAGTTTAACTTTGTTCACTATTTTAGTCTGCATTTAATATTTCTCCTTCTTTTTTTCTCTCTTCTGTTACCATGAAATTAATATTATTTTTCTCTACAACCCATATTTGTTTTTTACCCATTTATTGGTTTGAGAGTTATAACACATAATATATGTAAATTATTATATATTATTGAATATAATTTTAATAAAAATCCCTGACATATTTATCTAACAAAGCCAATTAATTGTAATTGAATACTTTTGTCATCCTCCCAATATGGCAGCAAACCTTGCCATGCTTTACCATCCCAGTCAACACATCTTAATATTTTAGGGTTTTTATTTTACTTTTTTAAACTCAGAAAATAGTTATTATTTTATAGTCCATCAAATTTAACTATAGATGAAGTTTATAGTTAATCAAAGTTACTCATACCATTTGTCAAGCTCCGTGCTTCCTGTTCTTTCTCCTCGCCTGTGCAAGCTGTCCAACTTCACTTCTCTTCTTAGTCAAGTGCAGTCTCCCAGAATCATCTGAGTAACCTCGGGTGCAAAATTCTTTCTTTTATAGTATCTTGAACTACATTGATTTAGCTTTCACTCTCAAATAATAATTAAGTTGGATTTTAAAAATATAAGATAAATAGCTTCACATTTTAATGGTAATATAAATTTAGGAAAGTCTCTTAACTTCTCTGGGCCTCAATTTCCTCATTTTAAAGTAGGAATAATAATAGTAACTATCTCCCAGATATACAGATTATTTACAACATGAGTAAATCCAACATAACAATTTACTACCATTATGATTTGAAGCATCTCCATTATTTTCTTGTGGAAAATACTGCTGTTAATGACACTCATTTGTTCACATATATCTGTTTTTGTTTTTTCCTTTCCAGTATATTTTAAGATTGTTTCCTTTGTCTTCATTTTCTGTAATTTTACCAGAGTGTTCCTCAGTATGGATTTTTATTTTAAAAAATACAGGTCACTATTTGAAATGAACTTTTAAACTGGAAATTCATGTCTCCTTTTAAGTCTAGAAACATGTCAGCAATTATATTTAAAATTGTGCTGTAATATTCCTGCTATTTATTATTTCCAAATATTCCATTAGATAAATTCTGGTGTTTCTCTGTCTACCCTTTATGTCTCTAAAATGTTTTTGTGTATTTTTAAAAATCTTCCTATGCTTTCTAAAAATACTTTTCTTTAGGGTGTGTTTTTAGAAAGCCTCAGTAATAGCTTTCAGTTTGCACATTTACATATTACTGTTTACTCTAAATTTTATTCTTTTTAATATTTATATAAATAAATACATTTTATTTTCAATTAATGTGTATCTTATTAACATTTTCTAGTTTAATTTCTGTGTTTTGTGTAAAATATTTGTACTTTTTGGTGAAATCATGTCTTTGTTTTATTTTGTCATAATAAAATTCCTTGTACTTAAAGAAAATGTTTATATAAAATTAATTTTCACTGTGCTGTGATTAATTTGTATTCTGCTTGTACTTTTTGGCAGTATATTTATTCATGTATTTTAGCTGCTATTTTCTGCAACCTCATTTTAAGTAAAGGTTATTTCCTTTTGTTTGTTTTTGTGTGTATAACATTTTTCTCTCTTCCCTCTGTGTTTATTCCACATGGCCAGGGGTTGTTTAAACTACTGTCCATCCAGGCCCCTTTTCCATAATCAGATCTTATCTTTCCATTTCGGGATTCCTATTGCCTTTCGGTGTTACTATGAAGGTTGCAAATGCAAAGACAGGGCCGTCAAGCAAGTGTTTTCAGACACTGATAGAAAGGAGCTCTCTGTGTTTCTCACTGCCTCTCTAGCTGGTGGTGTGTGTGCATGTGTGTGCACATGGGAGTAGGTGTTTAGTTCATTTCCCACTAGGAAACAGACACACACTCTGTATTTCCTCACCCACTATAGCAGCTGCGGGTGGCAGAAGAAGCCCAAACTCAGTCCCTAGCTTTAAAACATTAGCTTGGCTTCAGCCCTCTGTTTTGCGTATTGATAGAATGCTTTTAGTCATTTTTAACCCACATTAACCAAAATCTAGAGAATTTCTTCCTTGACAGCTGCATAGCATTTCCCAGTTCTCTCAGTCATAGGCATGATTTTTTTTTTATTCTATTTGGTTGTTTTGGTTCATTTATTTATTCTAAAATTTTTGTCTAGCATTGCTGTTTAGCACAAAGGAGGTTTTAAGGTACACACTCTACTCACTGAGTCAACTTCTCCAAAAGCCAAGATACAGAGGTATAATACAAATAATTATCTCAATGATTAGAGTTATAGATATCTTGGTAAACACAAAGAAATAATCTACTAATGTATAACTTGTTATTTTACGAGGTCACCATCTTCATCTACATGTATAGGGCTACCTCTTCCCTAAAGACTGTGGAAATGATAATTGCTTATTACAGCATCATAATCAGCAACAATAATAGTTTCTAAGAACTTACTATGTGCCAGGCAGTGTTCTAAATGTTTTAAGAGAGGTAACACTTTTAATCTTCACAACTGTGTTAGGTAAATAAAAGAGCTGATATTTGAGCGTGTGTTAACTGGAGCCTATATTCTTTAAAAAAAAAATATTTGCCCAAGGATAAGTAGGGGGGGAGAGAGAGAGAGACAGAGAAAGAGACAAAGACAGAGACAGAGAGTGAGAGGGATGGGGGGATTGATGTGAGAGAGAAACATCAATTGGTATGCACCAAGGATCCAATCAGCAACCTAGGTGTGTGCACTGACTGGTAACAGAACCCTCAACCTTTTGGTGCACAGAACGATGCTCCAACCAGCCAAGCCATCTGGCCAGGTGAGGCCTATATTCTTACCTAATATTCTATGCTGCCTTTCAGTCATTGTGGTGGACTAGTGGACACATTGTAAGGTCACCCATAGTGATTCATAAACCAGCATAATCCCCTTGAGGGAGAGCAAGACCCGTGACTTGCTTCTAACCAATAGTATATGGCAAAGGTAATGGAACATCATTCCCATGATCAGAGTGTATTTTTCATCATATAAGACCCTGTCTAAGCAGAATGGAGGAACAGACTCTTTACGTATTGTTTTAAGCAACTGTTGTAATTAAGATCTTAAGTGGCAATGGAAAACTAATACAGAGATGTGAATATGAAATTCTGTGTAAGCCATGAAGACATTTTCCATTTCTAGATGTGCCCTCTATTGTTCTGATGACCATATAGGCTATTTTATTGCTTTTTTATTTTTGATCGTTACTGTTACACTGTTATTATCATAAAATGTTAATAACAATAAGCATTAAACAGCATTTAATGGAGCTTAATAATTCCAAGTCTCTATTCTTTTATATGCAGCAATGTGTTATTCAATGCAAAATTATTCTTAGGAGAGGAGTTAAAAGAAAGCAAAATATAAATAAACACACTTTATGGTACTAAAACTTTTCAATTCAAGTTTATTTCAAACCCACTTCAGAGGAGAAAAATGTACTATGACAGCGCTAGATTATACAAGTGTGTCCCAAATCCTTGAACAAATAAGAACACCCACAGAGAACTAACCCATATTATACACACAGAAAGGGTCATCTGTCAGCATCAGCAAATTGATGACTTGTATAGGACATTTCTTAGTGAGAGTGGCTGTGGGGGTGGGAGCACATCACCTCTTTAGTTAATGATATTGCAGCAGTGAACATATTCAAATGGCTTGGCTCTGTAGATAGTGACACTTAATGAGCATAATCATAGCACACAACATATTGCCTCAACTCAGAAATGTATATGCAACACACAACTCTGAGCACTTAAAAGCCTTAAAGATCCCTCATAAACTCCAGCTGGTCACCTTCTCTCTGATCCTCCCAGACACATATAAAGTAGTGCTGGGGTTAGGTGTATGCATGCATGCATATATTATCTCCATTTTCCCCAAAGCATTATATTTGTATAAACTACATGTGTTATACCCATTTCCAATAACCTTGTCTCTCACTCTTAGCCCAAAGGTGGCAGTTTAAAAACAACCCCCCTGATATAATATATGGATTAGTTCACACAAATAACTTGTAGTGTTTAATTAAAATAAATTGTTATCAACAGACCTCATCTGTTGACAACCATGTATCAGGAGCTTTATCTGTTAAAAATTAACTGTGAGATTGACTTGACTTTTAAAGGCAGTATGTGAGTTTCTCATTAGCCTTATTATAATTTCAGAATCATAAATATGTAAATGATGAGTTTCACACTGGAGATTTAATTCTGCACTCTTATTTCTGATTAGCTAGAAATACACTCTGGCTCTGTCAGATAATTGGTAACACTGCACAGCAATAAGGCATTTCCCTATGCTTCATCAGAAGCAGTTGAAATTAAAGAAGGCAGGGCTGTTACGTTTTTGACAGTTTTGTAACACCAACTTGTTAAAGTTTTAACTCAGCCATTAATATGGTCCATGAATTATTAATGTAATTTTTATGTCAAGGTTCTTTTTTTAAAATTGAGATCTAAGACTAATATAAAATGTTCTGGGAAGGAGAATGCTTTCATCCTTTCATCATAATTTTTTAAGATTCTCTAATAAACAACGAGTAACGGTGTAGTTTGTGTATGAGGGGGAGCATGGATTGACCACTCACCATGAACCATCTACTCCTTGGCTCACAGTGCCAAAATATTTGTAAACCTCTAAAAGTTTGACACTAGGTGAACTTTTACTACTTTAACATATGATGTGTTATACTAAATATATACCACTTGGTTTCTTTGTTAATAGGAATTGCTCATGAGAAAAACATATATCAAATTTTTTCAAATTGCCTAATCACTTTAGAAATAGAGGGCTTTCAGTTTACTTCAACCTAGAGAAATCTAAGCAATTTTCATTCACAAAAATTTTACTTTTTTACTGACAAGGTGATACTTATACCCACAAGGTAATGAACTCCTATGGATAAGAAGTAATTCTTTTTGTACTTGTCCTCCACACTAGTATACACCAAAAGTACGCATTGAATGTATGTTCACTAAATAAAGAAATAAACTGCCTGAAAGAAATGCAATATTTCAAAGTACACTAGTCATAATCTCTAGTGGAAACCTGTAAGATTTTTTCATGGCTAATAATTGGCCATGCAAAGTTATATGACCTCTGCGGTGATCACCCCGATAGTCTAGGACCCGTCTGATGCTATGAATAGTTGTTACATATTATTGACTATATTCCCTGTGCTGTACTTTACAGCCCCGTAACTATTTTTATAACCACCAATTTGTACATCTTAATCTCTTTACCTCTTCCACCCTTCCTCCCAGCCCCCCAGCCATCTGATGACCATCAAATTGTTCTCTGTATTTACGAGTTAGTTTCTGTTTTATTTGTTTACTTTGTTTTTTAGCTTCCACATATGAGTGAAATAATATGTTATTTGTCTTTTTCTGACTTATTTTGCTTAGCATAATATGCTCTAGGACCACCCATGTTTTTGCAAATGAAAATATTTCAGTCTCTTTTATAGCTAAGTAATCTTTCATTGTATACATGTATCATTTCTTCTTTATCCACTTATCTCTTGATGGACACTTACATTGCTTCCTTATCTTGTCTATTTGAACATAGGGGTATATGTCTTTTTAATTTGTTCTGGATTTCTTCTTATAAATACCCAGAAGTGGGATTGCTGTGTCATAAGTTATTTCTATTTTACATTTTTAGGAAACTCCATACAGTTTTCATAGTGGCTGCATCAATTTAAAATCCCAGCAACAATGCACAAGGGGTTCCCTTTTCTCCACATCCTCACTGAGGCTTGTTTGTTGATTTATTGATGATAGTTTATCCATTCTGACAGACAAGAAATGATATCTCATTGTGGTTTTAATTTGTAGTGCTCTGGTAATTAGTGACTTGGAGCATCTTTCCATAGGTCTACGGGCCATCTGTGTGTCCTCTTTGGTGAAGTGTCTATTTAGGTCTTCTGCTCATTTTTAATTGAATTATTTTGGTGTTATTTTATATGAGTTTCTTATATATTTTGGATATTATCTATCAGATATTAAATTGGCAAATATGTTCTCCTATTCAAAAGGCTGTCTTTTTTATTGATGATTGAATCATCAATCATTTTGTTGATGATTTCCTTTGCTGTGCCACAAATTTTAGTTTGCTGTAGTCCCATTTGTTTATTTTTTAAATTTCTCTTGCCCAAGGAAATATATCCCCCAAAAAATTATTAAGAGAAATGTCAAGGAGTTTACTGCCCATGATTTTTTCCAGAAGTTTTATGGTTTTGGGTCTTACATTTAAATATTTATTCTATTTTATGCTTATTCTTATATATAGTGTAATAAAGTATATTCATTTTTTTGCATGTATCTGTCCAATTTTCTTAACAGCATTGATAGAAGAGACTGTCTGTACTCCATTATATATTCTTGCCTCCTTTGTCATCGATTAATTGATATTATAGGAGTAAGTTTATTTCTGGGCTTTCTGTTCTGTTCCATTAATGTATGTATCTGTTTTCATGCTAGTATCATGCCATTTTAATTACTATAGTGTGGTAGTACAGCTTGATATCAGGTAGCATGATACCTCTGAATTTGTTCCTTTTAAGGTTGCTTTATCTATTCAAAGTTTCCTGCTTTTATATAATTTTTAGAATTATTTATTCTCATTCTGTGAAAATGCTATTGGTATTTTGATAGAGATAGTATTGAATTTGTAGATTGTTTGGGACAGTATGGACATTTTATCAATGCTAATTCTTCCTATTCCTGGGCATAGTGTATTCCTCCATTTACCTGTCTGTTCTTCAATCTCTTGCTTCAAAGTCTTATAGCTTTTTGAGCATAAATTTCTTACCTCCTAGTTTAAATTTATTTCTAGGTGTTTTATTTTTTATTATGAAATTGGAAATGATATTGTTTTCAAAATTTCTCTTCTAATAGTATGTTAATAGTAACAACATCAATAGTACATTACTGATGTATACAATTCCACCCACTTTGAAGAAAAATTTTGTATCCTGCAAGTTTACTGAATTCTTTTATTTGTTCTAATAGTTTTTGGTAGAATTTTTAGTATCATCTACATATAATCTATATATAGTACCATGTAATCTGCAAACATTGTCAGTTTTACTTCTTCCTTCCCAAATTTGATGACTTTTATAGGACTTTCAATACTGTTTTGAATAAAAGTGATGTTGACACAATTGTCATGTTCCTGATCTTAAAGAAAAAGCTTTCACTTTTACACCGTTGAATATGTTGTTAGCTCTGGGTTTGCTCAAACTTTGCTGAGAGTTTTTATCATGAATGAATATTAGATTTTGTCAAATGCTTTTGCCTGAATCTATTGACATGATCATATGATTTTTATCCTTCATTTTGTTAATCTAGGGCATCACATTAGTTGATTTGCAAATATCGGACCAAACTTGCAACCCATGAATAAATCTCACTTGATCATGATTTATGATATTTTTTAATTTTTTATTATATTTTATTGATTATGTTATTACAGTTGTCCCATTTTCTCCCCTTCATTCCCCTCCACTCTGCATACCCCCTCCCACCCACATTCCCCCCCTTTAGTTTAGGTCCATTTGTCATAAGTTCTTTAGCTTCTACATTTCCCCCAGTATTCTTGCCCTCCACCTGTCTATTTTCTACCTACCATCTATGCTACTTATTCTCTGTACCTTCCCCCTCTCTCCTCCTCCCACTCCCCTGTTGCTGAACCTCCATGTGATCTCCATTTCTGTTTCTGTTTCTGTTCCTGTTCTAGTTTGCTTAGTTTGCTTTTGTTTTAGGTGTGGTTGTTAATATCTGTGAGTTTGCTGTCTTTTTACTGTCCTATTTTTTATCTTCTTTTTCTTAGATAAGTCCCTTTAACATTTCATATAATAAGGGCTTGGTGATAATGAACTCCATTAACTTGACCTTATCTGAGAAGCACTTTATTTTCTCTTCCATTCTAAATAACAGCTTTGCTGGATAGAGCAATATTGGATGTAGGTCCTTGACTTCCATGACTTGGAATACTCCTTTCCAGCCCCTTCTTTCCTGCAAGGTCTCTTTTGAGAAATCAGCTGACAGTCTTATGGGAACTCCTTTGTAGGTGACTGTCCCCTTATCCCTTGCTGCTTCTAGAATTCTCTCCATTTTAATCTTGGCTAATGTAATTAGGATGTGCCTTGGTGTGTTCCTCCTTGGGTCCAACTTCTTTGGGACTCTCTGAGCTTCCTGGACTTCCTGGTAGCCTATTTCCTTTGCCAGATTGGGGAAATTCTCCTTTATTATTTGTTCAAATAAATTTTCCACTTGTTGCTCTTCCTCTTTTGGTACCCCTGTAATTCAGATGTTGGGACATTAAAAGATGTCCTGGATGTTTCTAAGCCTCTCCTTATTTTCTTTGAATTCTTGTTTCTTCATTCCTTTCTGATTGGATGTTTGTTTCTTCCTTCTGGTCTACTCCACTGATTTGAGTCCCAGTTTTCCTCCCATCTCTATTGGTTCCCTTTGTGTTTTCCTTCATTTCACTTATTGTAGCCTTCATTTGTTCATCTAATTTGCAACCAAAATCAACCAATCCTGTGAGCACCCTGATCACCAGGGCTTTGAACTCTGTATCTGATAGGTTGGCTGTCTCTTGGTTGCTTAGATGAATTGGCTCTGGGGCTTTGATTTGTTCTCCTGTTTAAGCCATTTTTTTCGGTCTGGTCTTGGCTGTTACATAGTGAGGGAGCCTTAAGTGTTCCCCAGGGCAGGGCAGCCCTAGCCCTGGGTTTTGACGCTATATGTGGGGGCAGAGTCTCAGTGTTTTTAGGTTTTATTTTCTGGCGCTGGAGCCCTGGGTTGCAAATTCTGTCTTGTTCCCTGTTTTTGCCTGGGTTACTTGTGTGCAAATGTGGGACTGCCTGGTCAGCCAGCCGCCTTGTGCCTGGGGTCTACTAGCCACCACCTGTGCACCTGGGGTCTGCTAGCTGCTGCCTGCAGGCCCAGGTCTATCAGCAGCTGCCTATGCACCCAGGTCCACCAACCTGCACTTCCTCCACTTCCTCCTCCTGCAACTCTGCCCATCTTACTGGTCTAGATGGATGGTTATTGGACTTCTGTACAGTTCAATTTTCTTTCAATTCTGGTTGTTTTCTTGTTTCAAAATCCTTGTTGTCCTTAATTTTGGTTGTGTGAGGAGGCACAGCATGTCTACCTATGCCTCCATCTTGGCCGGAAGTCCCTATATATGATATTTTTAATGTATTACTAAGCTCAGCTTTCCAATATTTTCCATTTATGTTCATCAGAGATATTGGCCTATAATTTTTCTTTTTGTGTAATGCTATTATTTGGTTTTGGTATAAGGGTAACACTCACCTCATAAAATGAGTTTGTGAGCCTTTTCCTCTCTCAATTTTTTGAAATAGTTTGAAAAGGATACATATTAATTCTTCTGTGAATGGTTGGTAAAATTCACCTGTGAAGCCATTTGGTCTGGGACTTATGTTTGTTGGAAGTTTTGATTACTGATTCAACTCCATTAGTACTTATCTCTCTGTTCAGATTTTCTGTTTCTTCTTAATTCACTCTCAGAAGATTGTGTAACTAAGGAATATATCCAATTTTTCTAGGCTTTCTAATCTGTTGGCATATAATTGCTCATAATGTTTTCTTATAATATTTTGTATTTCTATATTGTTGGTTGTATCCTCTTTCATTTCTGATTTTATTTACTTGTGCCCTTGAGCTTATGATTATTTATTTTCTCTTTGATATTTATTATTTACTTTTTCCTACTTACTTTGGCCTTTATTTGTTCTTTTCATGTTTCTTCTAGGTGCAAATTTAGATGATTTATTTGAGATTTTCCCTATTTCTTGATGTAGGCCTGTGTTGCTATGAATTTCCCTCTTAGAACTGCTTTGGCTGTGTCATGTAGATTTTTGGTTCATTGTGCTTTTACTTTAATTGATCTCAAAGTATCTCTTGATTTTTTTTTGATATTGTTGTTTAGTCATTCATTGTTTAGTAGCATGTTATTTAGCTTCCATCTGTTTCTATGTTTTTTTTTTTTCAGTTTTCATCTTGTAATGGATTTCTAGTTTTACACTATTGTCATTCAAGAAAATGCTTGCTGTGACTTCAGTTTTCTTAAATTTAATAAGACTTGTTTTGTGGCCAAAGAATTGGCCTATACTAGAAAATGTTCCTTATGCACTTGTAAAGAACTTATATTGTGATGATTTGATGTAAAATGTTCTAAAATATCAAGTAAAATGATCTGGTCCTATGTTTCATTTAAGGTTGCTGTTTCCTTGCTGATTTTCTGCCTGACTGACCTAGGCAATGATGTCAATGGAATGCTGAGGTCCCCTTTCATTACTGTATTACTATCAATCTCCCCTTTTAAGTTTGTCTATATTTACTTTACATATTTAGGTGCCCCTACATTGGGTACATAATTATTTACAAAAGTTATATCCTCTTGTTGGATTAATCCCCTTATCATTATGAAATGCTCTTCATTGTACCTTTTTACAACCTTGTTTTAAAGTCTGTTTTTTCTGATAGTTATTGCTACCCTAACATTTTTTGGTTTCCATTTGCATAAAATATCTTTTTCTATGTATTAGTTTCAGTCTGTATGTATCTTTCATTCTGAAGTGTGTCTGTTTTAAGGAGCATGTGTACAGTTCTAGTGTTTTATCCTTTTAGCCACCATATGCCTTTTTTTCTTTTCTTTTCTTTTAATTATTTTATTGTTGTTCAAGTACAGTTGTCTGCATTTGCTCTCCACCACTCCGCTCCCACCCCAGCCATCTCCATCTCCCTCCCCTGCTTCCAACCCCTCCTTGGTTTTGTCCATGTGTACTTTACATTTGTTCCTGAAAAACCTTCCCCCCATATTATCCCCTCCCACCTCCCCTCTGGTTACTGTCAGATTATTCTTTATTTCAATGTCTCTGCTTATATTTGGTTTGCTTGTTTGTTTTGTTGATTAGGTTCCACTTAAAGGTGAGAACACATGGTATTTGTCCCTCATTACCTGGCTTGTTTCACTTAGCATAATGCTCTCCAATTTCATCCATGCTGTTGCAAAGGGTAAGAGCTCCTTCTTTCTTTCTCCTGTGAAGTATTCCACTGTGTAAATGTACCACAGCTTTCAGTCTATTTATTTACTGATGGTCACTTAGGTTCCTTCCAGCACTTGGCTATTATAAATTGGGCTGCTATGAACATTGGGGTGCATAGGTTCTTTTGGATTGGTGTTTCAGGGTTCCTAGGATATAATCCAGGCAATGGAATTTTCAGGTCAAAAGGTAGTTCCATTTTAATTTTCTGAGGAAATTCCATAGTGTTTTCCACAGTGGCTGTACCAGTCTGCATCCTCGCCAACAGTGCACTAGGGTTCCCTGTTCTCCACATCCTTTCCAACACCTGTTCTTTGTTGATTTGTTTATGATGGCCATTCTCAATGGTATGAGGTGGTATCTCATTGTGGTATTAATTTGCATCTCTCTGATGGCTAGTGAAGCTGAGCATCTTTTCATATGTCTCTGGGTCCTCTATATGTCCTCCTTGGAGAAGTGTCTTTTCAAGTCTTTTGCCCATTTTTTTAGTTGGGTTCTTTGTCTTCCTGGAGTGGAGTCCTGTGAGTTCTTTATATATTTTGGAGATCAAACACTTGTCTGAGGTATCATTGGCAAATATGTTTTACCATATAGTTGGTTCTCTTTTCATTTTAATGCTGTTTTCTTTAGCCATGAAGAAGTTCTTAATTTGATGAGGTCTTATTTATTTATTCTTTCCTTTATGTCCCTTGTTCTAGGGGACATATCAGTAAAGATATTACTGTGTGGAATGTTTGAGATTTTTCTACCTCTGTTTTCCACTAGGACTTTTATGCTGTCACAACTTATATTAAAGTCTTTTATCCACCTTGAATTTATTTTTGTGTATGGTGTAAGATGGTGATCAAATTTCATTTTTTTTTTTTTGCATGTGGCTCTCCAGCTCTTCCAACAGCATTTGTTGAAGAGGCTATTTTTAGTCCATTTTATGCTTCTTTCCCCTTTGTCAAATATTAATTGACCATAGACACTTGTGTTTATTTCTGGGCTCTCTATTTTGTTTACATTGGTCTATGTGTCTATTCTAATGCCAGTACCAGGCTGTTTTGATTACAGTGGCCTTGTACTATAGTTTGATATCATGTATCATGATCCCTCCTGCTTTGTTCTTCTTTCTCAAAATTATAGCAGCTGTTCAGGTTCATTTATGGTTCCATATAAATTTTTGAAGTGTTTGTTTTATATCTGTGAAATATGCCATTGGTACTTTAATAGGGATTGCATTGAATCTATAAATTGCTCTGGCTAGTATGTACATTTTGATGATGTGAATTCTTCCAGCCCATGAGCACGGTACATGCTTCCATTTGTTTGTGTCTTCCTTGATTTCTTTCTTCAGTGTTGTGTAGTTTTCAGAATACAGGTCTTTCACATCCTTGGTTAAACTTATTCCTAGGTACTTTACTTTATTTTCCTTGTTGCTATATCAAATGGGTTTTATTTCCTGATTTCTGTTTCTGATATTTCATTATTGCTGTACAAAAATGCCTTTGATTTCTGAATATTGCCTTTGTATCCCACTTTTTTTGCCAAATTCACTTGTTAGGTTGAATCGTTTTCTGGTGGAGTCTATAGGATTTTCTATGTACACTATCATATCATCTGCAAACAATGACATTTTTGCTTTCTCCTTTCCAATTTGGATGGCTTTCATTTCCTTTTCTTATCTGATTGCTGTGGGTATGACTTCCAGTACTATGGTGAATAGCAGTGGTGAAAGCAAACATCCTTATTTTGTTCCTGTTCTTAGTGGGAAAGCTGTAAGTTTTTCCCCATTGAGTATTATGTTGGCTGTAGGTCTCTAATATATAACCTTTATTATGTTGAGAAATGCTCCTTCTAATCCCACTCTGTTGAGTGTTTTTATCATAAATGGGTGCTGTACCTTATCAAATGCTTTTCCCACATCTACTGATATGATCATGTGATTTTTGTTTTTCCTTTTGTTTATGTGATATACTACGTTTATTGATTTGTGAATATTGTACCATTCTTGCATCCCTGGGAAGAATCCCACTTGGTCACAATGTGATATCTTTTTAATGCATTGCTGGATGTGGTTTGCCAATAGTTTGTTGAGAATTTTAGCATCTATGCTCATCAGCAGTATTGGTCTGAAGTTTTCTTCCTTTGTTGTCTTTACCTGGTTTTGGGATTAGGTTGATGCTGGCTTCATAAAAAGAGTTTGGGGGTCTTCCATCTTCTTGGATGTTTTGGAATAGTCTGTGAAGGATAGGGGTTAGCTCTCCCTTAAATGCTTTGTAGAATTCTCCTGTGAAACTGTCCAGTCCAGGGCTTTTGTGTGTCGTGGTTTTTTGAGTATTGCTTCAGTTTCATTAGTTGTTATTAGTTTGTTCAGATTTTCTGCTTCTTCTTCATTTAGTTTTGGAAGAATATATTTTTGTAGAAATTTGTCCATTTCACCTAGGTTTTCAGATTTCTTGGCATATAGTTCTTTGTAGTAATTTCTTACAATCCTCTGTATTTCTGTGGTATCAGTTGTAATCTCTCCTCTTTCATTTCTGATTGTGGTCCACCCTATGCCTTTAAATTAGAGCCAGTAGTCCATTTACATTTAAAGTAATTATTTAAAGTAAATATTGTGTAGTTATTGCCATTTTAGTCATTGTTTTCTGATTGTCTTTGTAGTTATCTGTTTCTTTCTTATTCTCTTGCTCTCTTCTCTTATATGATGATGATTTCTATAATGCTGTGTTTGGATTCTTTTCTTTTTATTTCTTTTATGTATCTTGTAGATTTTTGGTTTGTAGTTACCAAATGCTTCATACATACTAAGTATGTTAATTGCAGTCTATTTTTTTAGTTAATGGTCACTGACATTTGAGCACATTCTAAAATCATTGCAGTTTTATTCACCCCTCCATGTTTATGTTTTTGTCATTATTGTCTACTTTTTGTGCATGCTTGTGTTTATTTCTTGTTTTTTTCAAATGTTTGCTTTTGTCCATGAGAATATTTTATTTTGTATATTTCTTTATTCATCACTTTTAATCTGTTCTTTTCTTTATAAAGAAGTCCCTTTAACATTTTTATAATACTTATTTAGTGGAGATGAGCTTCTTAAACTTTTTTTTTTAATCTAGGAAGCTCTTTTTCTTTCTCTTGTTTTTAAATAATAGCCTTGCTTGATAGGATAATCTTGGTAGTTGGGCCTTACTTCTTATAACTTCAATATTTTGTGCCAGTCCCTTCTTGCCTGCAAAGTTTCTGTAGAGAAACCCTCTGACAGTCTTGTGGGAGCTCCCTTGTACTTAAATACGTGTCTTTCATTTCTACCTTTAAGACTCTCTCTTTGTATTTATTTTTTGTCATTATAATTATGATGTGTCTTAGTGTGGGCCTCTTTAAATTCATCACTTTGGGGACTCTGCATATCCTGGACTTGTATGTCTATTTCCCTCACTGGTTAGGAAAGTTTTTATTCAAAGTATTTATTCAAATATGTTTTCAATACCTTGTTATCTCTTCCTCTTTGGTACCCTTATGGTGCATTGTTGTTATTCATGATGTTGTTCCACAGGTCCCTTAAACTATCCTCAATTATATATTTTTTCTTCTTGATGGTACAATTGGGTGTTTTCAGTCACTTTGTCTTCTAGATTATTGATTTTATCCTGTGTTTTATCTAATCTGCTCTTAATACCTCTAGTATATTCCTTTCTGACATTTTTGTGTTTTCCAATAATTTGTTTATGTTTTCTCTGAGTTCATCTATTCTTTTCCTAAGTTTATTAAGCATCTTTATAACCAGTGTCTTGAACTCTGTATCTTTTAGGTTGCTTGCTTTATTTTGTTTAGTTCTTTTCTGGAGTTTTGTCCCATTATTTCATTTGTGACTTTTTTTTGTCTCATTATTATGATTGACTCCTTGTGTTTATTTCTATGTATTAGGTAGAGCTTCTATCTCTTCTAAGCTTGACATAGTGGCCTTATCTAGTAGTTGTCCTGTGGGGCTCAGTAGTACTATCTTTCTTGTCATCTGAGCTGGGTGCTCCAGGGGTATTTCTTGAGTATGCCCTCTTGTTTTATTTGAAACTTGATTGCTATTGGCACATCAGTCTCAGACTGATTGGCTATGAGAGCTGTCCATGACAACAGTGGATGTGCTGTTGTGTGTGGGGGTTTAACTCCAGAACAAGAGTCACTTCAACTGGCTCTGGTGCCAGCCAAGTCTGCCATTTGGGTATATTATTTGTTTAGCTGATTTGGTGGTACACTGGTTTGGTTTAAAGCCAGTTACCATGTATATTGGTTCTGGAATCTTTTGGGAGGGGCTTCAATGCAGACTGAGGTCAGCTTCCACTTTTACCAGTCTTGGGCCTACCTGGTAGGAGCAATAAAGTGATATGAGGTTTGTTGCAACTTGGAGGTTTTGGGAAAAGGCTATGCTCTGAAACGAGGCCTGCTGACCCTTGAACCAGGCTTCGGACACTTTGGAGGGCACCACAATGTGAGCTAAAGCCAATTGTCATTTGTGCTGGGTTTTTGACTATTTTCCAAGCTAAGTCTGGCTACCACTTATGCCAGGCTTTGGCCACCAGATGAGAGTTACAAAACAAGTTGAGACTGGCTGGTGCTTGTGCCAGGCTTGGGTCCACTTAGCAAGAGGTGTAGAGTATGCCAAGGCCAGCCATGGCTTATTTGGGGTTTAACCACCTTTGAGAGATTTTAGGAAACTTCATAGAATTAACCATGGCAGGCCAATTGTGTGGAGAAACCAATGGAATAGACTCAGACTCAGTGCAAATTGGGTCAGATAGGATATCAGGAAATGACCTGGGGTAGATGAACAAAGTTGGCTAGGTGAATGGGGAATGCAGATTTGGTGTCCCCTGCTCAGGGTTGATGGGTGAGAGGAGCACTTAAAAAAAGATCAGTGGCATCTGCCACCACTTCTGTCCCTGGGGAGAGTTTTTTAACCCCTATCCTTCCAACCCTAACACTGAAGCTAGTCAATTTAATTTCTCCCTGTATGTCCCTAATCACTTTTCAAGATGCTGCTCCTGTACTGGTGCTTATAGTGAGTTAGTGAATGAGCAAGTCTCTGTGTGGTTTCTTTAAAATCTGAGCTTAAGCTCTGGCTGGTAAATCTCAGTGGAGCGAGCATGGGCCTGCAAACCAAAGGGTCGTCAGTTCGATTCCCAGTCAAGGCACATGCATGGGTTGTAGGCCAAGTCACCAGAAAGGGGTACGTGAGAGGCAACCACACATTGATGTTTCTCTCCCTCTCTTTCTCTTTCTTTTCCCCTCTCTCTAAAAATAAGTAAATAAAATCTTTTTAAAAAAAGATCTGAGCTTAGGTCTCTTATAGCTGTCATCTTCAGACCCAAACCTTGCTTCTTTACCCAACTAGATATTATGGGGACCCCTCGGCACTGGTGTCCTGGGTAGGGAGCCCAATGTGAGGCTGGAATCCCTCACTCTTGAGAGGGGACCTCTGAAGCCAAGATATCCCTCCTGATTCTTAATCTCCACACTGTGGTGTGGGACCTGTCCATTAAACATCTCTGTCCCTCGTACAAGTGGCTTCTTCTTTATATCCTTAGCTATAGGACTTCTGTTCAGCCAGTCCTCAGGTGGTTCTCTGTTGTGGGCATTCTACAATTTAGTTGTTAGCTGTGTATGGTCATAGGAGTAAGCAAGCACAGCTTTTACCTACTTCACTATCTTGACAGGAAGTTGGAGTGTACTGTTGATGTTGCATTTATTCAAGTTCATTGTTCCTACTGATTTTATTGATTTTCACAACTTTTTTTAAACTAATCACTATACAGCATTAATTTTTTATATTGAATCCAAAACAAAAAGTATTCTAATACCAATTAAAATACTAACATTTAAATCAATACATGTTTTCCTAGGTGAGTTAAATTTTTACTATAATTCATAATGTATATTTTTAAAAAGAAGGATTTTGTTTAGAGTTGCTATAGATAAAACATCACACAGCAATTTTCACAAGCCTTTATTCTGGCCTCTCTAAAACTAATTTACTCACACCTGATTTTTCAGCATAAATAAATTTTTCCTAATAAAATAAGTGAGCTATTAGATAAAAACCCAGGTATGCTTCAAAACTTAACTCCAATTGTCAATATACACAATTAAATAAAGCACATGGTCTTTAATCAAGCTGTTACCCACAAATTTGTTGAATCCACAGTAAGTTATAAAACAAAACAAAAATTGCAGAAAATATGTTAAATATTGCAAAATTGAGAGATGGCTAAATGTTTAGAATGCTATATCCAAGACAAGCAAATCAATCATATGAAAACTATGTAAAAGGCAAGATATCCAACCCAAGTGGTAAAATTTCCACTGAGATAGGAATGTGGTACTTATATATGAAGCAACAGTTCTATGACTATAAAAATATGATACTAGGTATTTTTTGTAATTAAAAATGGTTGCTTGCTGTTGACCTAAGAAGTGAGCTCAAATGCACTTCACACATGAACCAGCCATATAACAAAATGAGAAATGAGCTATTAATTTCCGACTCAATTATCAGTCATCATGAGCTGAACAGTAAGGCAGCATGACACCACAATTAACTACATGCACTGCGGGCCCAAGTAGGCCAGGTTTCAAATTCTGGCTTCATCATTGACTGTGCACCATATCTTTGAGCCTCAGTTTCCTCATTAATAAGCCAGAGAAAAGAAATCTGTTTTATATGCTTTATAACATAAGTATATGCCTAAACAATAAATATTTTTTGGAGAAAGCTTTATTGAGATAATTTTAACAGTCAAATATCCAATGAAAGAATAGTCTACATGGTTTTAGTTTGCCCTCTTTTAAACAAGCCAACAAGGGCAACAAGGACAACAAGGTTTACTCTTGCTGCCCTTTCCCTGCTTCCCAGCATGTACATAGGTTCTAATTTTGGTAAAATCTCCATGTTGACATCAGGACCATCTCTTCCCTCTAAGCCTTCCCTCTAATGGTCAGGTCCTGCTTCTGGCATTTGAAAGCACTCTAAGCTTGGTAAATTTCTTCACTGATATCAGGATCACCTTTGCCCTCACCCTCAGTCTTTGGGTGAGCCAGCTCTTGGAATTCAGCAACCAGGTCAGGACCTTGAAACTCAGGGGATCATACATCTTTTTCCTCTTGATCAGTTGTAATATGCTGACTCTCATCTGGTGGTTCCTGTCATTAAGGTTGTTCATCACTGGGCTGCTGGGCAACCACAGGTCCAAGTGCCTGGGAAGACACGCTATCTTTCAATATTATTTTCCATACAGATCTTGACCTTACATACCCACTATTATTTTACAACATCCTTAAAGTCCTGGGAAAACTAATCTGTGGACCTACCAGTTGAATATCCAATAAATATATTTTAAAATTATATTTGGTACCCTCTTTCATTCTCAAAAGTCTCTGAGTATGCAAAACAAAATATATGATTACTCTAGCTAAAGCTCATACTGAAGAAAATCACTTAGATATGGGGCAATGAATATTTGACTTCCTAATAAGGAATTCCATAATTAAACAGAAAGGCTTAAATAGTCACAGGCAGTTTGCAATTGCCACAGGCCTTCTCATGTTGTGGCCTTATCCTGACAAACTTCCAAAGAGGAACAGAGCAGAATGCTTCCAGCTGTCCTCCCAGATTTTGGGGGAAATGGATAAGAAAGGCTGTGTGATGGCATGCCTGAAAATTTTCCCTAATATACCAATTTGGTAACTTACTTACCATCTATAGGTAGGAGTTAGAGTAAGGGCAAGTGCCCAAGAGTGTTTTACTACTGTGTTTTAAGCTATGTACAAACATGACACCCAGAAATGGAGTGACTTTCTCCTGAAAAAATAAACCTGGCTTTCTCTGTTAAAGCGATCACTCAGTAGATCCTGAAGGGGTCTAAAAATTGACTCCTATTGCATTTTACAATGCAACCAAAGTTTTTATTACATTAGTATTAAGGGAATAGAAAATTTAGAAACAAATTAAAAAATAAAAGTCACCAACAATCCAATGACTATGACATATATATTTTCATATATATCATTTTGGTCTTTTCAATATAAATATAGTTAGATAAGTAGAAAAAAATGATAAATATATCCTTTACCTTAAGACATTTGAAAACATGTCCTTTAATTAAATCCTCCTTTTAATGGTAGTAAAGAAACTTACTAGAGTACAACATTATCCCAGAAAAAGAAAATTTGACCAAGGTAGCATGTATAGGATTTAGCACCTGAGGTTTGTTGTATAGCTTTTTAATGAATAATAATATTTGTGAGATGTGATTACTGGAGAAAGTTAGTCATACATCCTTCAAAAGACTATATAACTATAAGGTATAAAAGTTAAAGACACCACAGAACTGTTAGCAGTGCTGAAATGAGGCGGTCCATACCCAATCAGGATAGAATTTTGTGTCCATAAAGATCCCAAATGCAGGTCATACTTCAACATAATAAAGGACACATGTGACAAACTCATAGTCAACATCATACTCAATGGGCAAAAACTAAAAGTTCCTTTAAGATGAGTAATCAAGGAGACAAGGATGTCTCCTTTTATCACTCTTATTCAACATATTACTGGAAGCCCTGGCCACAGCAATCAGACAAGAAGAAGAAATAAACCCATTCAAATAAGAAAGGAGGAAGCAAAACTGTTATTTTCAGATGACATGATACTGTACATAGAAACCCTAAAGATCCTACCAAAAAACTACTATATCTAATAAATTAATTAGGCAAAGTGGCAGGATATAAAATTAATATTCAGAAATCAGTGGCACTTTTATACTGCAATAATGAACTATCAGACAGAGAAATTAAACAAACTATCCCACTAACTATTGCAACAAAAAAGAATGAGGTACCTAGAAATAAATTTAATCAAGGAAGTAAATGCCCTGTACTGAGAAAACCTTACAATATTGAAGAAATTGAGGAAGATAAAAATAAGTGGAAGCATATATAGATCGGAAGAATAAACATCATTAAAATGTCCATAGCACCCAAAGCAATCTACAGATCAACACAATTCCTTTTAAAATAACCAAGGCATATTTCACAGATTTAGAACAAATATTCTAAAAATATATCTGGAACCAAAAATACCCCAAATAGCCTGAGCAATCTTGAGAAAGAAGAACAAAGTTAGACATATCACAATACCTGATATCAAATTACACTACAAGGCCATTTTAATCAAAACAGCCAGGAATGGGCATAAGAACAGGCATATAGATCAATGGAAGAGAACAGAAGAAAAGGAAACCCTTGTTCACTGTTGGCAGGGATATATCTGTGATACAGCAGTGTAGCTGCTATGGAAAACAGAATGGAGTTTCCTAAAAAAATTAGAAATGAAACCACCTTTTGACCCAATGATCTCACTTCTGAGAATCTATCTTAAGAATACTGAAACACTAGTCAGAAAGAATATAGGCACCCCAGTGTTCAAGCAATATTGTTAATAACAGCTGAGGTCTGGAAATAGCCCAAGTGTCCATCAGTAGATGAATGAACAAAAGTGGCATATTATGGGAAGACTCAACTGGCACTCAGGGATTAATATTCACACATCCCCAGGAAGCTCAGCTGGGGCTGTCATCTTGGAACATTTATCCACCATCTGAACTTTTCTATGTGGCTTCTTAGCAATTCGCTCCCAAGAAGAAAGACACATAAGCTGCTAGGCTTTCATCATGCTTAAACTCAAAGTCCTAGAACATCAGTAAGAAGTTAAAGTTCTAGCCTAGGTGAGGGCAGGACCATACACCTCTACCTCTTGATGAGAGAATGATATATAGAGGGAGAGGAAGAATATTTCATCTCTACATGCACACAGGGTTTATTATGTTATCTGTTTTATATCCTTTCTTAACACAATGTAAACCTTTTTCTGGGGAAACCAAATCTTGCTTCATGAGTTTAGTTGGGAATCCCAAACCAAGACTACTGCAGCTGACTGAATAAAGTGAGTATTGCAATAGATATATTTGCTTTTAATACATTGATAACACCATATTTAGGCTGATATATATCATTTTATTTTCACTTATTGTTCAATTTTGAGAAAACTATGTCATCAAGTGTTTTCAAAACATGACATTTACATGCTAGATAGTATTTCTTTTGATGAAGTATTCAAATTTCTTGACCATTGTTATTGTAGGATATTTTGCTTGTTCTTACTTTTTTAAAAATAATTATTTATGAATGATGCTGCTGCATAAATGCTGGCACATTCATGGGTTATAGTCTCAGGTAAACCCCTGGAAGGAGATTTGCTGGTTGTGTTGGTCTAAGGTTTGTGGAGTGGTTCGACAAAATGGCTTCCAGAAAGTTTTTATAATTTTTTGTTTTTTCCAACCAATTTTGGATTGGTAATTTAAATATCCTTGTCAGTGTTTACAAATGCCATCTTGTTTGATTTGATTTGGTCATGTTTTTCCTTCTACTTTGATTATTTTATTACCTGCTAAGCACATTTAATTTTTTCTAAACATCTTTCTTTTTTTCTCAAAAATGATAAGGCTGTCATTTTTTCATTTTTCTCTAGAAGCTAACCTTCTAAATTTTAAAAGTCATTTATACATATAACACAAGATGGGTTTTCAGTACAATCATCTTGCATATCATGGTCACCTCCTGACCTGTCATTCCCTTCCCTTACCTCACAGATAAACACCTACACCTCCTGGTAAACACAACTCCATCACCTTCTTACTTGGGCTGACATCCCCAACTTCTCTGAGTGAACTCTTTTTGTGTGTCCCAATTGTGTTATGGACATGCTGTTAAAGATTTTTCTTACCATGTTATAACTATTTCTCTTACTTACCAGACTTTTTTTAATAAATTCAACAAAATTTGTGTACTTACTTTATGACAAATAGTATGCAAAGTACTTAGGATACAAATGTAAGAATATAGTGTTCCTTATTTACAGACAAAATAGCACATCTTTTTCTTGTATCTTCCACTAGAATATAGTAGTTGTAGAATATTGTTCAATTTGAATAAATGAATTATTAGAAAAAATTATATAGTCTCAAGTCATTTTCAGAGAGAGATCTGAGAGAAAGTTGTTTTCTAAAAGGATTAATAAAGAAATATAGTCAAAACTGAATTGACATGGCTTAGCTTGTGGGTTTTTTAAATGTTTTTTTCAATGAGTATTTATCTCCTCAAGCACAATTATTAGACATCACAAACAAGACAAAATGAAGATTTGCTTTCATCTCCCATTATTTTCATTTAAAAATCACAAAGCATCAGGGGACCTTTCTTTCTATCTTGCTGGTTAGATGTTTCTATTCCCTGCTGCTATTAGTCCCAAGGATAAAAATGTGAAGTTTCCATAAGTGACTTTGCCAATTTTATTTAGAAATCCAAAGTTGCAAACTGACACCAAATCAGGCAACTCCAAATGTTATTGAACTTTACCCTCATATGTATACCTTCAGGGGAATTTTCTTGCACAGAGATGAAAAAATAGCAGCAGAGAATTGTTTTCTAAAGCACTAAATGATTTCCCTTGCTACCGGTGTCACCTATATAACAGCAACAATCTCAAAAAGACATCTGACTTTTCCATTTTGTTTTGTTAAATCAATCCTCAAAAGAGATAAATGATTTTTCAATATGTTAGATAAATTCATTTTTCTTTATTATTGTTCCTGCTGGGCTCTATTACCTAATTTTTGCACAGCCTGCCACAATATAATAAAGTGCCTGGGGATAATTAAACTATTAAGGATGAATATATAGAATATGATAGAAATAGATGAAGTAATATTTTAACCTGCATTAAATAAATAAATTTTTTGCCCTCTATTGTAAACAAGGATAATATGGTCAAAATTTGAAAAACAATAATTTATAAAGTAAGTGGTATGAAAGGGAAGTAATGAAGTAGCAAAAAGACTAAAGGACTTTAAAAGTCAAATTGAAATCATAATGGAAATATAGACTGAGGAGGTTATAGGGTTTCTAGAATAGTAGCACATCTTGGAGTTATATGAAAGGTATTGAGGATTCAAAGGACATAGTCTAAACAAGCCTAATGACAGAGAATCTTCAAATTGCCTTTTGAAAAATTCAGTGTGTTCCTGTCCATTAACACACTCTATTTACGTGAGTATGCTGAGATTTTCTATTTGAGAGGAAGGCAAATCAACTCACGATATCTTCCAGTAATATCCCATTACTCCCTCGGCGTGTGTTGCTTGATCTCATCCACCTCTAAGCTTATTCTAGCTCTACTCTCACTTGAATCAGAGGGGACATAATGGATCCTTCCCAATTATTTTGGAAATACGTATTCAGATTCTCTTGATTTGGATTTGATTCTGATCTTGTATCTCAGGTCTAGAAGACAGAGTAGTTTCTGCATCTCAGCCAAATACTCAAAGTCTGGCATTCACTGATAGACAAATCTTTGCCTGGCGGCTTATGCTGTTGTTGCCATGTTATACTGGCTTGTTTTGTCCTCCACTAGCCTACATTGCAGAACATTATAAGACTCAGCCAGGTCAACTGGATTTTGTATGCACTAGAAGGCTGCTTTGGAGGTTGTTTCTCATAACCCTACACAGTGAATTCTTTACTTGGATTCATAGGAAGACTTTCTCTTTGAATCTATAAACAGGAATCATTACACTTAATCTGAAACTCATTATTTTTGTTAATTGGCTTGTTTATTTTTTTGGACAACTGAATTATATAAGTGGTTGTTTTCTACCTTTTGATGACTGTTAGAAAAAATTCAGCATCCAATTCTATCAAATATGCAGGACCAGACAGCCAGTATTTGTTTGTAGGAATCTCATTCCTGAGTCTGTCTACCAAGTTCATCTCCCCAAAGTCTAGAAAGATTCACCTAATAACTTTTAGTTTGCTTTTATCTTGCTGAATCAAGTATATTTTTTATTAGCTATTTATAGTTTTGGAGAGGATAAAACAGGAATCAAATGGATAAGTACTACAGAAACACTGCTTCCTGCTCCACCTGCAATCATGGAATGCCAGCTACTTCAGGGAGGAAGCTCTCCACCTCACACTGTCCTGACATTCTGCTCTGAGTGCTGGTTACAGAATCTCCATGTAATTCTGCATCATCAGTATCTGCCCTACGGTATGGGGGAGAATAGCTGTCAGATCTAAGTCTTTTCAGTGTGCTCTGTGTTGTTGAAAATGACTTGTAGAAATAAAAATCAAATAGTCTAATCTTTTATCCCTGGGCCTTCAGGTATAATGAGCTTCAATAGCATCCTTCTCACCTTTAACAATTTTATTTTTAAAGTTCTTCAAAGAGAGAAATTCTACTACCTCCTTCAATAATCCATTTAAATGAACAATGTGTTCCAGGTTTAGGAAATCCTATTTCTATCTAACCAGTCTTATTGCTTTACATTCAGCATATTGTTAAGGCTCAAGGGTAAAAGAGAACATCTATTCATTCTCTCCTCATTATTTCACAGATGATCATTAACCATAATCCCATATCTAAACATCTTAAGAATATTCACCTAGTACATTCTTTAAGTTTTAAATATGTCACCACACATTTATCAGGCAGTACATGTGGTATTGCCTGATACAGGGTTAGCTAGTATTATTATTGGCTGTTGATGATCTCACATCCAAATATAGATATGAATTTATATAATCCTCTAAAAAACCTTATGAAATGAAAGCTATTATTATCCTTCTAGTGCAGATGTGGAAACTGAGACACAGAGCTATTTAGAAATCTTATGGTCACAACCACCTTCCAGGAATGAGCCAGAATCTGAACTTGGGCCACCTTACACTAGAACCTACATGTGCTCTACTGCTTCCAAACTCCCACTAGGCAAGTGGCCAAATGTCCCCTATCTTTGTCGAAGTATCTTTTTTGTTGTTGTTTATTATCACCATCTAAGTAATCCAATATTTGCTGAAACAACAATATCTACTATGACACTCCAGAATTTATTAATATATGAAATATGAGGGTTTTGATTTAATGAGTGCTATTTGAAGCATATAATTTTCTACTCTTTGCAGTACACCAGGGACAGTATTTTACTTTCAGACTTGTGTGATCTTGCCTGGACTCAGCTATTCATAATTGTAATCTTGTCTCTACCAACAGAGGGAAGATGCAAACCATTTCCACTTTCTATATATCAGATTACCAACCAATAAAGGAAAAATATTCACAATTTGGAAGTTAAGAATCTAACTCAATTTTACATAAAACTGGTCAGAACTACCCTTATAACTATCAGCTATCGTTATATCAATTATGTTGATAAAATATCATTATATCAAATATTATATCACAACTCTCATTTTCAACAGTCATTTTTCCAGCACTAAAAAATTATGAATCTCAGCCCTTTTAGTACATTGTCTCATTTATTGAACTTAAGAACCCTCTGACTGAGAATTATTACTCCAATTTTATAGATGAGAAAAATCAAGGTTTAGAAAAGTTAAGCACCTGACTTAAGCTGACTCATTCAGTTCTGAAGCAGGATTGGAATGTCTTTTGCCTTGTGTCAAATATGAAAGAGCACCGTTTTATTTTAGGGATCCTATCATCCAAATCCAAGCATGAGTATTTACAAACATGCAATGCCTGTCACACGCTCACAGATGATTGTCCCTTTGCATCAAATTATATTAAAGTTCTTTGCAAACTCTCACTGAAGCAATTTCGCAAACCAACCAACCAAAAGAAGTATGGTGAAATATAGCCCCATGGCCACCAGAGGGAGCAAGGTCCAGAATCCATCCTGTGTCATGTCCTGAACTCAGCAGGCCTTTTCTTGTTTGCATTAACCTGCTGGCATATGGAAGGGGAAAATCTCTAAGGAAAAGCATAGAGTAAATCTAAGGGGCTTTTGTAAATCGAAGGTCAACATCCTTTGAACTACACCTGGTGGTAAATGCATGTCTTTGAGTTATAAAACTTGATTGAGGACTGACAGAATATGATAAAAAGATTAAAGATAAGTTTTAAAAATTAAAAACAAAAGAAAAAAATCAAAGACATGGAACCTCTACTTCCTTTACACTTTTTTAAGCATTATAAAAATTTGAAAGTGCCTGGCAGAACAGTGGGCCACAAGGATTTTTTAAGGTATTGATTTCTGGGAGACAATTTCTCTTGATAGACAGCCTGAATTTTAACGATGACCACTTCTCAAGGTGATCTCGCCTGTCTCCTCATCAAACCATGTGTCCTCATCAAATTGCATAGAGTTGAGTATATATGTCCAGCAAGGCAGAATATGGATTCAGGTTCATGGATCTTTCTTTCTGAAAGCACTGTTTGTATATCTAAATTTATGTGAAGGCTTGTTTCCTCAGAGGTAAAATGCAACTACTGTCCTGTACCTCGGTCAGTTTTGTTTGAATCTTTCCATTGTCAGGCAGATTGTCAGCATGGTCCACAATTATGAAAAGTCTCTGATTGTAAAATAAAATAATAAAGAGAAAAATCAGTAGGAGAGTGCCTGGGGTGAATTTATAATGCATTTGAAGTGTGAAGCTGTCCATTTAACCCTTAACAATATTCATTTTCTTCACAGTGTGCAAACCTCGTCAGTAGTTTGAAAAGCTATGAATTTAAATAACCTTAAGTAGCCTGAGAAATGAATAATTTGATAGGTATATCTGGCAGATGGTTGAAATGTCTTTTTTTTTTTTCTTTTTCTGAGAATATGTTGTAGTGTTTCTGCCAAACTTGGTTGTAAGGAAGGCAAAAATCAAACAGTAAATGTTCCATATTTTCAAACTACTAATTTAAGAATAGTTGCCAGTCCCACTTCCCTTCATTCTTTAGCGGAATGACCTGAAAGAAAGAATTGTTTGTGTTGTTGTTTGTTTTTATATGATATTTTTAGTTTGTCAAATGAATATTTAATCTGGCTAAGATTAAAATCAAGGACTTGCTGGTGATTCTCCAAGTTGTCTTTATTGTTTTGTAAAGCTTACTGCTCATTTCAATATTAATGCAATACTGACAACTCAACTAACATACTTTGATTGACACCTCATTGAAGAGACCCTAGTGAGCAACAGAACATATATTTTTTCCTTCCGACTGTTGTTGATGTGTGCAGACACATTTCTTTTCTTGTGCAAATGGCTAAAAAAAATAGCTGAAAATAATATTGTATACCCAGGTCAACACACACCTTTATCAGGATCCATTTATTAAGAACCAGAGTCCTTACCAGAAGTATAGTCTGGATGTAAAATAAATATCCCAATAAACCTGGTGCTGTAAAAGAGGATGCTGATACAAGCAAGCTTAGGAGTAATCTTATTCACATTTATCACTGAGTATGCCATGATCCTACAAGGAAATATATGTCCAATGCTCCAAAAATAATCCCACACAAAAATAACAAGATGGTTGCATTCTCTAGAAAGTACCAAGGAGGTAGAAGACATTTTTAATTAAGAATTAAGAATATACTACTAATAATATGAAAGCTCATTAATTTATTAACACAAAGTTATACTGACCATAGGAGGATATGTAAAAATCAAAAATGTTCTAGGAAATTTCTGATAATAAAACTCTAAATTTAATATGATGGTTACAGTTTCTTAAATACTTCAGAATGTTCAAATAATAACAATAAGGGCAAAAAATATAAAGTACTTTAAAGTGTCAGAGTTCTGGCCAAGGTGGAGGTGTAAGAGGAAATGCTTCTCTTCCTTGCACAAACAAAAGAAGGATAACAACCAATTTAAAAATAATAAACAACCAGGAGTGCAAAAAAAATCAAACCGCATGGAACACTAACAACCAAGGAATTAAAGAAGCTTTTACCCAGCCTGGTAGGAGGGGCAGAGATGGGCAGTGGAGCAGAGAGGATGAACAGCAAGGAAGCAGACTGCATAGGAGAGGCAGGGTTAGCTGAGTAGGAAACTAAAGATTAAAAACCTCTAGTGGTAAAATACCGTGGGGGTTACAATGGCAGGAGAAACTCCCAGTCTCACAGAAGAGTTCAATGGAAAGTGGGACTAGAGCAGAGCAAGGGAGCAGCATTGTTCCCTCTGATTCCTCCCCCACAGACAGCGCAATATCTAAGGCTCCTGCTCCTTACAACAGGTGCACCAAGACAAAGAAATATGGCCCAAATGAAAGAATAGATCAAAACTCCAGAAAAAGATCTAAGTAATGAGGAGATAAACAACCTATCAGATGCAGAGTTCAAAACACTGGTAATCAGGATGTTCACAGAATTCATTGAGTTTGGTCACAAAATGAAGGGAAAAAATGAAGGCTACCCAAAGTGAAATAAAGCAAAAAACACATGGAACCAACAGTGAAGAGAAGGGAACCAGGACACAAATCAATGATTTGGAGCAAAAAGAAATAAACATCCAAATGGAAAAGAATAAAGAAACAAGAATTCAAAAAAATGAAGAGAGGCTTAGGAACCTCTGGGACAACTTTAAACATTCCAACATCCAGATCATAGGGGTGCCAGAGGAGATGAACAAAAGCAAGAAATTGAAAATGTATTTGAACAAATAATGAAGGAAAACTTCCCCAATGTGATAAAAGACATAGACCTCCAGGAAGCCCAGGAAGCCCAGAGAGTAACAAAGAAATTGGCCCAAAGAGGAACACACCAAGGCACATCATCATTAAGCTTCCCAAAGATTAAAGTTAAGGAGAGAATCTTAAAAGCAGCAAGAGAAAAGGAGACAGTTACCTACAAAGGAGTTCCCATTAGACTGTCAGCTGATTTATCAAAAGAAACTTTGCAGGCAAGAAGTGGCTGGAAAGAAGTATTCCAAGTCGTGAAAGTCAAGGACCTACATCCAAGATTGCTCCATCCAGCAAAGCTGTCATTTAGAATGGAAGGGAAAATAAAGTGCTTCCCAGATAAGGTCAAGTTCAAGGAGTTCATCATCAGCAAGCCCTTATTATATGAAATGTTAAAGGGACTTATCTAAGAAATAGGAGGAGATCAAAAATATGAACAGTAAAATTACAACAAGCTCATAACTACCAACAACTGAACCTAAAAAACAAAAACTAAGCAAACAACAGAAGAACAGAACCAGAAAAATGGAGATCACATGGATGGTTATGAGTGGGGAGGGGTAGGGAGAGGAGGGAGTGGAACGATACAGGGAATAAGAAGCATAATTGGTAGGCATAAAATAGATGGAGGTGGAGGGGAGGTTAAGAATTGCATAGGAAACAGAGAAGCCAAAGAACTTATACATACAAATGACAGACATGAACTAAGGGGGGAAGGGAATGCTGGAGGGCAGATGTGGGTGCAGTGTAGAGGAGCAATAAAGGGGAGAAAAGAAAAAAGATATTTTCCATAAAAATAAAATATTTTAAAATTTTATAACAACTTATATACATGGTTCTATTCAAACCTCACATTCTAACAATGATTTAGGTACATCAAAGAGGTAAATTAAGTCATTCAATTAATAACAGAAATTCGAGTATAGATTTTCCTATTCTTAATTTAGTGTCTTTTACTACAAAGTTGTGATATGTTTGTTAAAATTAAGTATAAGATGTTTTCAGCTTTATAATTGAAGATGACATAAAAAATCACCTTACCTATATACCTTAAAATATTATATGAAAAGTAAATATGCACATAAGAGGATGATTATTTCAAATCTTTGTTTACTTTTGTGTTACTAACCAGTATGTCTTTGGCTTGAGTTTGATATTTCAAAAAGTTTTTTGCAATTGGAATCAAATTATTCTGTGTAGATCTTGAGTCACTGAGTAAGAAAGCCACAGTTTCTGCCCTGATAAAACTTCTGTTTTTCTGTCAAGGGAGAAACACCTGAAGGAACTATTGCAGAAGAAATTATTCAGTAAGTTTTGTGTTAAGTACTATGAACTACATTTATAGGTCATTATCAGAGGGCATAATAAGTTATTAAAGGGAGGGATCAGAAACTGTGTTTTAGCAAGGTGAGAATTTAGGTGAGATCTGAAATATTAATTAGCTTTGTTTAAAGAGAAAGTTAGAGTTGATTTCGGGCAAGGGAACAGCATATGTTACTGATACCCCAGGTGTAGATTCCCCATCCCTGGTCAAGATGGAAACAAAAGGAAGCTTTACACTGGGCATACACAAGGTTAGCAGACAATTAAATAGGATGGGAGAGCCCTCCTACCCCCTTCTAGTACCTGATTGGGGATGAGACTAAGGGAAGGCAGGCACATGTGCCATATGAGTCAAGATGGCAGCAGGGGCAGGTGCTGTATTGAAGAAACTTGCTAATCTAGCCTGGAGAACAGAAAGAATTGTTCGGAGGCCAGACCCTCCCAGAGCACTTGGAACTTTTGGCTAAGAAAAGCACCTGGCTTGACTTACACAGAGAATGATTATAAAACCAGAGGAACAAAGGAACACCCTCTTGCCCATCTTGGAAATGTACTGGAAAGTGCATCTGTGGGGCCTACTGGCCCTGGGAGCCATGTGGTCAATGGCGATGCTGGCTACA
This sequence comes from Anoura caudifer, assembly GCA_004027475.1. Classification (NCBI taxonomy): domain Eukaryota; kingdom Metazoa; phylum Chordata; class Mammalia; order Chiroptera; family Phyllostomidae; genus Anoura; species Anoura caudifer. Next base: position 76,461 of record PVKU01006139.1, read on the forward strand.
CACACAATTTCCAAGGAGAGAGCCTGAGGCCTGCCCGGATAATCAGTCAGTGGCCACCTATGACTTTCAAGGGATGGTACTTGGAATGGGAGAAGGAATTCTGGACACTGCTTTTGGGTTTGGTCTGGCTGAGGGTGGCTGGGTTTTCCTCTGGGTTTCTGGAGGGGATGGGCTCTTAAAATAAGAGTTGCCCATTCTCCCAGATTGTGCAGCATTTGAATAAAGCCCGCTTTCCTTTCTCACCAACCTCTGCCTCCAGAATTTGCCTATTGGTGGCAGCAGGCAGCCAAACCCCCTTTAGTTTGGTAACACATATGACAGGTCATAAGAATATTTGAGGGACAAAGACATTTGAGGAACCTAAACAGGGTCGGTGAGCTAGAGCTCATACAATAAAGAAGAGTCAGGAGTTCACCCTTGTGCAGTTGATAGAGAGTGGATTATACAGATCTTTGTAAGGACAGGTTAAAGATTTTGTTGCTTATGCAAAGTTAAGTGTTTTATACAAGGGAGTGGCATGGTTTAAATTATAATATGGGTCCCTATTTACTAGTCTCATCTTCCAGTCCTTTGTTTCTTGAACCTTTGTTCTACCTAAGCTACCCATTAACTTCAATATATCATTTGATTTCTTATCTTATTACCATTGCCCTCATCATTTTCCTTGCCTAAAATTATTCACACTTCGTGACAAATAGACTCTATTTGGAAATATAACCAGGCCTACTACTCTGCAAGATTGGAAGTACTTGGCACACCTATGTTTTCACATACATTGGATACTCCACTGAAAAGGAAAAGAAAAGAATAAAACTTTTTTTCTCTATTTTCTTAGATAGCACCTGGATCCTGCAAACTGAACTGACAAAAGGCAAATTAACAGAAGAAAAAATGATTATGCCCCATGCATGTGGGGGTCTCACAGAAATGAAATAAAAACTCCAAAGAGGCAATCAGACTCAGATGCTTCCACGAAGTCTATCCAGAAAGTATCCAGTCATGTATATGAAAAATAGAGACATTTATTGAAGAAGATAAAATATACAATAACATTTTACATAGGACAATGATGCTTCAGTCCCCTTCAAAGTAGGCATTTTGGTACCTCACACAGTTCTCCCAATCACCATCAGCCACCACATGGTATTTTCCTGGAATTCATTGATAGTCTGAAAGCTCTTTCCTTTCAAAAATGATTTGAGTTTTTGGAAAAGCCAAAAGTCACAGGGCACCAAATATGGGCTGTAGGGGGACTGAGTCACCTAGGTGATTTGTTGTTTTGCCATAAAACTCTGCATGAGACATGATACATGAGCAGACACATTGTCGTGATGAAGCTGCCAATCACCAGTTGCCCATCACCAGTTGCTATGGCTGACTGGTCACTGTATTTCTGAACCTTCCAAATAGTTTCTGGGAAGGAATGTTCAAGCTTGACATAAAATTTTCAGATTCGTTGCTGTTGGGAACCACCCTGCCTAGTTTCAGAAGTTGTAATGCCCCCATGGCTAAAGCTGAGTGAGTGACCTTGGGACCAAGAGCCACTAAGAGGACAAACCTTATCTCCCTGGCAGGGGCACTGCCTCTGCCCCTTTTACTTCACCCTGCCTGGCCTCCAATGCATGATCAGTTAGCCAATGATGGGTAAGATTCCTCAAGAGTGGAATGACCTAAGACATGCATGATCATGGGGAGCCCCCAGGGAAGGACCAGGGGGGCTATAGTAAAAGTGGGTGATGGACCCTTGCCTCTCATCTTTGACATAGCCTGAGTCCTCACTCTGTCTGCAAGAGGTCTCATAATCTCTCAGCTGCTTTACTTCCCCTGCCTGATTTAGGCCTGAGACAATGCCTTAAACCTGAAACAATGCTGATGGTGTGTGCAGCCCTGTGCTGGAAAGGGTGGGTTCCCCAGGTGATCAGGCCTGAGAAAGAATATATAAAATCCTGTGAAACCTGCTTTGCTAAAAATGCTCTCAATTAAATAGTAAGAGTCCCAGCAGGACATGAGTTTGTTTTCCAAAGTTTTATAGCCCTTTACTAACAGACCCTGACTCAAAATAAGCCCTAGTAGTTCTTTGTATGTTATCTATTGTTTGATCCTTACTGCCTGACAATGATTAATGAGCTTTTACCTGTATTCCTGTGCAAAATGAACCCATTAAAAGCCCATTGAGGAAAAGGCTCTTGGCCCTTCTCCTTTGAGAGATTGGCCACCTTTCCTCCTCAAGCAGATTATATCTTGGTAGACTTATTCTCATTCATGGGGGTTGGGGAAGTCCTGTGGACAGACACCCCCCCCCGCCCCCGCTCCAATAGACTACTCACTCAGTCACTTTGAATGCAATGGCCACACAGTACACACACTCAACGGCATCTACTGCCCCCACTGACTAGTATAGTGAAATTGTCATTGTTCATGCATGTGTATCCCAGGCCACTTTTCTTGGCTGCCAGGTTACATCAATGTCATGCAAACCATTCTCATTATATTAACAATGGTTGGAATTTTTCCGAACATTCCTCATATATCATTTTAACAAAAGACAAATTTGTGGAGAAGTGTCAAGAGAAAGGAAAAGGGTTTTGAGCTTTGAGGGGTGGTAAATTATGGGAGGCAAATATATGGATAAAACAATGAAAAACAGAGGTTATTTAAACCTCTGTAAAGTTTGTACAAGCCCATTTTGGTGCTGAAATTCTATTTTCTAATGGCAATTAAACTCCTGTAAGAAATAAGATTTGTGGCACACCTCATTTCCCAGAAGTTTTCCTCTGTAAGGGAAACTCTGAGAAGGTATCCTTCTGCACCTGTTGATTCTCAAAGACCTTAAATTTACAATAACCCATATGTGAGAGTAGCATTTTGGGAAGTGGCATATTATGAGTCTCTTTGCTACTTTGAACAATTGTGGTAACACATCCATGCTGCATTATATTTATTACTGGAGAATAAACAGGGGAAATTCTCCAGTTCTCTTTGAAAGAGATACTTGGAAAGACTCAGAAAAAGAAAACAGCCAGGAAATGGTCAAGATGTATGCCTGAGTACACAGACCTATCTTTATATCCAAAATTGTTAACATTCAGAGCATATATTTAAAATTAATAAATAGTGCTGAGAAACAGAAAAAAACTATGTATGGGCCTAGAATATTATTAGTTCCCAAAAGAAAAATATGAATCAGATTTAGGAAAGCACCTATAGCCTATGTATGTACTTACAGTATATATAAGTATAGTTCTGGAGAAGTGGGGGCTTTCTCATAAACTCAGAAGTAATAGATAAAAGGTATAATCAGAATTCCTCAGGAAATGTTTAGCTCAATAATTTGAAAAATAACACTTAGAACTGCTTGTCCATCCTGCAGCCCACAGGCTACATGCAGCCCAGGGTGGCTATGAATGCGGCCCAACACAAAATTGTAAATTTGCTTAAAACCTTTTTTCTGCTCATCAGTTTTCATTAGTGTTTGTGTATTTAATGTGTGGCCCAACACAACTCTTCTTCCAGTGTGGCCCAGATATGCCAAAAGGTTGGACACCCCTGGCTAAAAGCTTAGACTCTCAAGGAGCAAACTCATTGAGCAATTATAGCTAAGAAGCAGGGCAGTGACCTGAGAAATGGTTTATTCCTCATGGAGGCTTTCTGCAAAACTTAATGAATGTACTAGAGCAAAATAAAAACTATCACTTTACTGCTTACTGATCAATTACAAATAACTAAATAAACTAATTCAACAATAGATCTCAGGTGCTCGATCAGTAGATAGCATTTATCTTACATACATCATACTCTGATAAAGTCTTTGAGTTAGCATTACAAGTAGAATTGCACCAACAGCCAAGTCTTTGTGTGTTTCTAATGATAGAGTAAAGGTCACAGACCACCTTTCATATTTCTTCTTTCAGATCTTGATGATTGGATCATTATAATTAATAACATTAATGTAATTGATAATGTAGAACACTGCACACAATTGCAGAATACATATAATTTTCAAGCTCATATGAAACATCATCAAATACTGATAATATGTAAGCTCAAAACTTCCATTGAAAAATTCCAGTGAGTTGACTAAAATACGTTAAATTAAAAGCAGTGTAATTGATAAGCAAAAGATGCTCATATATCAAAAATTGGAAACTAGATATCTAACTAATTTAGGGTAAAATTGGTAATTAAAACAAAAACTAGAAAATACATTTAACTAAATGATAAGTGCAGATAAGCCTATCTTTATAAAGAAATCATAGTCTTGAATCCATATATTTTTAAAAGGCAGAAGAAACTAAGTATTTTTAACATAAGAAGTTAGAATTATAAAGCCAATTAAATACAAAGAAATTAGAAAGAAGGAAGCAATAAAGATAAAAACACTGATAAAAGTAAGTATATGAGCAAAGAAGCAACAAATATAAATGTTAGATATTTGAGAAGCCTAATAAAATGGATGCCCTCCTAGGAAAAATGATCAATGAAAATAAAGAGAAGATACAAGTCACTGATATTGAGAATTTAGAAAGAAAATTACTAAAAATTTGATAGCTATTAAAACTAGTATAATATATTAAAAATAACTTAGTGGCAATAAAGTTGTAAATGTAGATATTTGCAAGATATATTCCCAGGAATGAACAAAACTGACTCTAGAATATATAGTAAATCTGTGTAGTCATACAACTATGATATAAATTGTTTCTTTAACTTAAAATATTTATACAAAATCCTAGTGTGGCTCATTTGACTGGAGCATCATCCCATAGATAGAAAGGTCATGGATTCAATTCCCATTGGGGCATGTACCCAAGTTGTAGGTTCAATCCCCAGTCAGGAGACATACAAGAAGGTAACCAATCATGTTTCTCTTTCACATTGATGTCTCTCTCTTCCTCTCCCTCTCTCTCTCTCTCCCTTCCTCTCTCTAAAAGCAATGAAAAAAAATGTCCTTGGTTGAAGATAAAATATATATACATTTACACAGAAAAATAGTTGAGGCACAGATGATTACTATAGGAATTTCTACAGGGTTTTAAGTTCCCAGTCTGCTAATATTAAAATGTCCCTCATATCTGAGTCCAATTCTGATGCTTGATAACACATTTGATAAAATGCAGTATTTTCATGGAAAAAATCATAATTAAGAATAGAAAGGAGCCTCCTTTCTATTATGGGTTTAAAACCTACAAAAATATTTATAATACATATCACAAAATATACCCCAAAATCTATAATATATATTTAATTGAAAATACTGAATATTTTCTCTTTACAGGAAAACAAACAAGGTGTTCAAGACCAATATGCCTTTTCCTACAATCCTATTAATGTACTTTGTGATAGAGGTACTCTAATTCTGTGAGGCTTCTGTAAGCTTTGAATTTTATGTAGCATCCAGAATAGATGTATTGTGTCTGACAGATTCTTTTTTGAGTGTTCAAATTTATTTATCTTACCTCCCCCAAGCAGTCATTTCTATCTTACTCCTAATTAATTAAGGGCTACCCATTTTATCCATTCTCTGTATCTGTCTGCCTCTCCAGGTTAAGGAGATTGGTTTGATTTTCATGGATTTGGTGGTTTCACCTTTCTCCATCTTACTGTCTTTGAAGCATGAGTACCCTCACCAAACTAAACAAAAAAAATGTCTGTGGATTTTGGACACTACTTCCTTCTTTTCTCCAAGCAAGAATTTTCAAAGATTTTAGAATAAAGTTGTAGCCCACCTTTTGTTTAAGTATTGATATTCATTGCTGGTTCTAATTTAGGTTAGATTTCTAGGTTGGAAAAAGTTGTTCAGATCTGCTCTTTTGGTGTAGTTTACATAAAAAGGTGTAAACCCTGAAATTTTAGCATTATTTGTTAGTTAATTTCATTTGTTATTCTTCCAAGCATAGATCTATTAAATAATAGGTGTATAATCAGACCATTTTAAATACTGTTATTCAAAATGAAAAACGAAAACAGTTTTATCTTTGAGTAAGTTTGAAACATTACACACCCCCTCCCACACACCCCCTCCCACATGCATTCCTCCCCCTCTTAGTTCATGTCCCTGGGTCATACATATAAGTTCTTCGGCTTCTACATTTTCTGTACTATTCTTAACCTCCCCTGTCTATTTTCTACCTACAATTTATGCTACCTATTCCCTGCACCTTTTCTCTCATTCCTCCCTCCCCTTGCCCACTGACAACCTTCCATGTGATCTTCATTTCTATGATTCTGTTCCTATTCTAGCTGTTTGCTTAGTTTACGTTTTCATTTTTTAGGTTCAGTTACTGATAGTTGTGAGTTTTTTGTCATTTTACTGTTCATATTTTTTATCTTCTTCAATTTCTTAGGTAAGTCCCTTTAATACTTCATACAATATGGTCTTGGTGATGATGAACTCCTTTAACTTGACCTTATCTGGGAAGCACTTTATCTGCCCTTCCATTCTAAATGATAGCTTTGCTGGACTGAGTAATCTTGGATGTAGGCCCTTGCCTTTCATGACTTTAAATACTTCTTTCCAGCCCCTTCTTGCCTGTAAGATTTCTTTGGAGAAATCAGGTAATAGACTTATGGGAACCCCTTTATAGGTAACTGTCTCCTTTTCTCTTGCTGCTTTTAAGATTCTCTTCTTATCTTTAATCTTGGAAGATATAATTATGATGTGCCTTTGTGTGTGCTTCCTTGGGTTCAACTTGTTTGGGACTCTCTGAGCTTCCTGGACTTCCTGGAAGTCTATTTCCTTTGCCAGACTGGGGAAATTTTCCTTCGTTATTTGTTCAAATAAGTTTTCCATTTTTGCTCTTCCTCTTCTCCTTCTGGCACCCCTATGATTTGGATGTTAGAATGTTTAAAGTTGTCCTGGAGATTCCTAAGCCTCTCCTAATTGGGGTTGTTTTTTGTTTGTTTGTTTGTTTGTTTTTTGAATTCTTGTTTCTTCATTCTGTTCTGGTTGAATGTTTCTTTCTTGCTTCTGGTCCAAACCACTGATTTGAGTCCCAGTTTCCTTTCCATCACTGTTGGTTCCCTGTACATTTTCCTTTATTTCACTTCTCACAGCCTTCACTTTTTTCTCTACTTTGCAACCATACACAACCATTTCTGTGAGCATCCTGATTGCCAGTGTTTTGAACTGTGCATCTGATAGGTTGGTTATTTCTTCGTTGCTTAATTGTATTTTTTCTGGAGCTTTGATCTGTTCTGTCATTTGGGCCATATTTTTTTTTTTTTGTCTTGGTGCACCTGTGATGCAGTAAGGGGCAGAATCTTAGGTATTAGCCAGGGTGGGGCATCCCATGTCACTGAATTGTGGTGCTGTATGTGGGGGAGGGGTCTGAGAAGGAACAATGACACTTGTTCAGCTCTTGGCTTGCTTTCAGTCACTTCCACTGCTACCCACAACAAATTGGGGCCTTCTGGTACTGATTCCTGGGTGGGTGGGCTTGTCTTTGTTCTAGAACCCTGTGGGTCTCTCTAATGAACTCTCCTGTGAGGCTGGGTGTTTCTCCTGCTACCTCAACTCCCACAGGTTATTTTAGTCAGAGGCTTTCAGGCTGCATCTCCCTGTGCTGGAACCCTGGGTTGCATGGTCTGTCTCACTCCCCTGTTGTTCCTCCTGGTTATCCCCATGCAAAAGTGGGACTGCTCACTCTGCCAGCCACTGCCTTGCCATAAGTCCTCTTCACCAGACTGCCAATCTCCACCCCTCCTACCAGTCTGGATAAATGTTTCTTTTTTAACTGTTGGTTGTCAGACTTCCACACAGTCTGATTTCTGTCAGTTCTGGTTGTTTTTGTTTTTAAACTTGTCATTGTCCTTCTTTTGGTTGTGTGAGGAGGCCCAGTGTATCTACCTACACCTCCATCTTGGCCAGAAGTCTCATAATACAATTATTTTAGATAGGATGTTCTTCTCTACCTCATTTCATAACTGAAGAACGTGTTTTACTGTCATCATTGTGATTAAAGAAGTCACTCTGCTGGCTGATACTGTGAGGTTGGAAATGACAGGATGTTTATAGTATTTGCTTGGATATTTTACACATGGATCAAACCTATGTGTAAAAATATAATAACATATGTCCTGGATTATTTATCAATCCAAAGAACAATAAGACTATGAATATAGCTTTGATGATCCCTCTTTTCTTAGCATGGTTAGGAGAAAACAATGATATGCACAAAATATATTTATACACACTAACACACGCACCAGGTACACCCATATCTTAAAATCTTAGGAGAAGATTTTCTTAGGAGAAGAAAGTGAAGAGAAAAAGGGAGAGTGTGAATAGGGGTATATTGTTATAACAGATCCACTTTTCTTTTCATATTTCAACTAGATTATTGTTTGTAATAGAGCATTGGAGAACCTGCATATTTAAGTCACATTTCCTAGCACCAATGCAAATTATTCCTTTGCATGAGTTTCATACTTTTAAACAGTATGTATTGCATTGATACCTTGTCAAGTGCAGTGTCATATGTGAAACTTTGATCTCCAAAAAAATTCCAGGATCAAAGTTTTCTCTGATTAGGACATAAAACTCAGCTAAAATAATGTGATAATGGCCTAGTCAAGAAGAAGCAACCTGGTACAAATGCCTTTGAATTGGTGTTACTATATGTGGTTGATTCATTAATGAGTTAATTAATCATTTCTTTGAACTTCCATATTTTGCTGTCACTAGGTTAAGAGTAAATGCAAGTCACTGTGACTCTGTTTGACATTAATTTTCAGTACTAATATTCTGTAAATAGAAAGTGAAAAGAGAAAAACTGGCTCTGAGAAACAATGCAGAGAAAGTTCATGATGAAAGAAATTCAACATGTTTCAACATCTTTAATATCATTCTTAATTAGAAAACTCTAATCCTAAATAAAGGACTGATTGAATTTGTGGTTGTTATTTTGTTGTTGTTGAAGTTAATTTGAGTGTCAACTGCTTTAATTAATGCTCTTATTAATGGGAAGCTAGGCAGTCTGAGCTTGAATCACAGCTCCTCCAATTACCAGCTACTTGAACTTGAGCCAATTACATGACCTCTCTAAACCACAGTGGCTCCACTTGCAAAATTGGGATGTTAATAGTATCCCTAATATAAAATGGTCGTAAGCATTAATAAGATAAAATTTATAAAGTATTTTAGGGTGATTGAGCAATATTTCCTACTCTAATAATTATTTCAGAGATTTCAAAAGTATTAGTGAATGACAGGACTGTTAAAGTTTTTTTCTGAGGAGTTATAGGGATTTTATAGAAACAGCTAAGGAGATGAGTAAACTAGACTGAGAGTCTTCACCTCTGCTTCAGATAGGACAATTCTACTCTTAACTTCTTTTACATGTTTTTTACAGAGAGCTTTAAAAATATTTAGAAGTAATGAGAATTTATAATAAACATCCATGTGCTCATCACCCAACTTTATACAATTAATATTTCATATATTTTATATAGTGTTTTTATTCACAAGATTTTCCTTGCAAGATATTTCTGAGTCTAAAAAAATACTAAGTAAGTTTGAAAACCACTGATTTACAGGCTAAATGCATTTTAGCAGAGAAAAAGAAAATCCTTTAGTCATCAATTTGAGTTAAGGCGCGAAAGAAAATGCCATGTGTAAAAAGCACTTTAATTCTGAGTCAGTCATGTGTTCAACTTCCTCATCTGTCTATGCTCTCTCTGTAGATAATCCAATCCAACCACAGCACCATGACTTTAAACTATTCACAAACCAGTAACTCCAGAATTTATCTCTAGCACTGACCTCTGAGAGTGCATAAAATATCTACATGAGTATCTAATAAGCATTTTAAGCATAAAATGCAAAAATCAGAACCTTCATTTTCTCACCCACAACCATCTCAGGAAATAACACTGCCACTCACAGAGTTATTCAAACCAAAACTGTCAGGATCACTTACTCTCTCTCTCTCTCTCTCTCTTTCTCCCTCTCTCTCCCCCTCACCCCATTCACATCATAATGTTGATGCTGAAAAAAAAAATCTCAATTCTATTCATTCCTAACCCTATCTACTACTATGACCCCAACTGCTCTCCATGACCGTTCTCTTGTCTTTTATAATCCATACTCAATGCAGGAACATGAATTACCTTTGAAAAAACATAAATCAAATGGCAACATTTCCCAGCTAAAATGCTCCAGAGGATTGTTCTCTCAATGTAATCCAAACTCATTCCAATTACCAACATACTTTACTGTTGGGAAGACGGCATGAAGTGATATAAAGCTTATTCTACATTTGCCTCCACTCCAGTTCCGTTCCCTACCCTTCCCCATCTTGCTTATCACTGTGCCTGGCATCCATGCATCACCTAAATTCATTTTCCCATAAGTGTCTGTTTGAGATCCAACAATGGGAGAAATGTTTTCTTCCTTTTGAGACCTACCCTCTTGCTGTCCAAGTGTGGTTTCTTCACTAGCTGATTATGATCAGGCTCCTGCCTGGGTAGCTCTTCTTCTCTTCCAAGCCCCAACTGACTACACTATTCCTGCCTTTTTCTCTTTCAAAGGTAGCTATGTCTTCCTGCTATTGTTATAGTGTCTCCATACCTCACTGTTCAAAACTTTGAAAATAGTCCTTTCCTTAATTAAGGTTAGCTAAACCCTTTTAGGTGAGCATTTCTTTCCTTCCAGGGTCACAATTGACATAGATATTTTATATGGGCGTTTTCTACATAGCCTAACGAACACTTTCAAAAATATTTATTGAGTGCCTATTGCATACCAGGCACTAAGCAAACAATCAACACTGCTTTGTATCTGACATATATACATAACAATCATTCAAATGTTTTATTTAAATTAGATAACAAAGCTTTAGGCAAAATTAAAATACAAAATAAAACTTCACCAAATTAAATATGGGTTAAGAAAAAGCAGCTATTTGTGTTCTGATGTGTTTCTGGTGCTCTTGCTGTCAGTGTTTCTGCTTATTTTATGTACAACATAGACATAAAACATATTTACATAAACATATATAAATACATAGGTTTATTTATGCTTGATCCTTACTTAGCTGCAGTTTATCAAACTGCAGGTATTAGTTTATGTATATAGTTATATATTCACTGGCATGATCTACAAATCCAGCACTGAGTTAGATGAGGCAAATACAATCAGTGCTTGTTTAATTTCCATTTTCTCAAAGAGAACTCCCTCATAATCAGCCTTCTCTAGGTCCAGACTGCAATGGTGTTTCCATATATCCATGCAGGCAGACACTGGGCCATTAGTTCTCAAGGGCTCTGACTCTGGGATCAGGGTTCTGAGATTCAAATTCTAGCTTCATATCTTACTAGTTCTTTGACCATGGACAAGTTACTTAAACTCTCCAAATCTTAGTTTTCCTCAGTTTTCAAAAGGAGGTAATCACTGATAACTGTGCCAGTCTCTTAAGGCTGTTGTGAAAATAAACTGAAATAATACATACTAAATTCTCACTGAGAGAGCATGGTAAATATTCATGAAGTAGTTGCTACTGATGTGATTATTAGTAGTAATAATCATGAGGCTAGATAAGATACTAAAAGAGATTAAGATATATAAAAGATATAGAGTCTCCATATTCATGGTAAGATATGACACAATATTTTATTGTTTTACTTTCCCTGTTGACTACACACATAGTCACACACATGCACACGTACACCCACATATCTCTAAAAGATATGAACATACATTTCAGATTATATATATAGGGACTTGATTGGCTGAGTACAGTGTATGCTACCTCTGCTTTAATCCAGCACAATCAACCAAACTTTATAGGTCCATTCAAGCTTGTGGGTAATCTGTAGTAGAAAAAAATAACATTAAAGTGGGAATGAAGTCACCTGAACAAGCTTACCTCTTTATGAAATCATCAGGAAACAGCAGTAGATCTCTTTTCTGTGAATTCAGGCCTTCATCATTCATCTATAAAACAAAGGAAGTGATCCTGGTATGGCTTTCCAAAGAGCTGTTCATGGAGCATTTGTTTAGGAATGTCCATGGATCTTGTTTTTTCATATACAGCTTGCTGGCTTCTAAGCTCATACCTATTGAGTCTGAGAGGAAGATTTTTGGAGAAATGAGAAGAGGCACCAGAACTACCTTAATTTAAAACAAGGATCTCAGGTAATTTTCATTCACACAAGTGCTGAGAACTGCTGGGATAGAAATTGTATATTCCATTTTCAATCCTCCATGAAATATGTCAAACCATTATCATTATATCTGAGATATATTCCTGAACTGGTGACTGCCCTTATGGATTAATGTGAAAATCAACAGTGATCTAAAGCATGCAGACATTTCTCTTCTATGTTAAAATCATTGCTATTTACCTTACCTTTTAACTGGAGTTTTTGCATAACCTCAATTTTAAATCCACAAAAAAATGTGTAGCCTTAATGGACTGTGAAGCAGTGAGCCAATCACAAAGGCAACACAAAATTCAATCACAAACACCTGCAACTCATTACAAATTTAGCAGTACAAATGCCAGAGGCTGTAATGGGTCTCAGATAGTTTGTGCAACTCTGCCAATACTTACCTATAATTTGGACTTGACATTTACAAAAAAGACAACATTTACAAAAAGAAAAGGGCAAAGAGTTTTACCAAATAGTCCCACTCTTTCAACTCCCCCCTCCTTTCCAAGGCATTATAGGAGAAAAAAAATCAATTCTAAATACAGGTGCTGTTTGTATTCCTTCTAGAGTGCTTATGGAACCAAATGAATTGATGAAGAATTAAACCAATATTCATTAAGGGATTTGGAGATATTATATCTTTCCCAAAAAGTAGTGTTCTCTGTAAATGTCTTTAGCATAATAGGAAAAAAGGGAGGGAAAGAAGGAAGGCAGGATGGAATTTTTTTTAATGTCAGTTTTATTTTTAGATTTTTTCTACTTTGACTTAAGGATTAGCTATATTCTATAAATATAGGTTTGAAACCTTACGAATGAGATTGTCACACTTGCAAATACGAATCATTATGATTGTCATTGCATGGAGTGAAAAGAAAGCTGAACTCAAGAGGGCAATTCTGATTCTGGGCTCACTGCTAGCTGGGTGACCTTGGAAAGGTCATGTAACCATCCCTCCATTTCAGCATTTAAAGACTGCAGACCCTGGCTTGAAATCCCCCTCAGTGTTTTCAATTTCAGAGTAAGGACTCCTCATCAGCTATGACCTAGTGATAGTTAATTTCTTCCTCCACACCCTTTAGTGTTCATTCTCCTCCCTATTTTTCATAACATATGCCTGACAAACAGGCACTGTCATTAAGAGCAGCAGATCCTCTAATGTGTTACTGTTAACGCACTTATGAAGAAATTTTACTTTGTGCCTTCTTCTGGGGTGTTTCAAAATTCTTAGCAAGATTTTCCTTTGCCCATTAGCTCAGAACATTTTGGAAATAGCTTCAATGTTATTTGATGTAAATTTAGGAAAGTAAATTCATTTCGATATTTAAAATACAAATAGAACCCTGGCTGGTGTGGCTCAGTGGATTGAGTGCTGGCCTGTGAACCAAAATACAAATAGAAAAGAAGTCTGTTAATAAGAAAATCACATGCCCTTATGTGGCAGAGAGATAAAGATACGAAATAAGGAAAGAGAGAGGAAGAAGGTGAAGGAGAGGGAAGGGAAAGGGAGCAGTGGGGAGAGGGAGAAGAGGAAGAGGGAGAAGAGGAAGAGGGAGAAGGGGAGAGAGGAGAGAGAGAGAGAGAGAGAGAGAGAGAGAGAGAGAGAGAGAGAGAGAGAGAGGAGAAAGAAAGAAAGAAAGAAAGAAAGAAAGAAAGAAAGAAAGAAAGAAAGAAAGAAAGAAAGAAAGAAAGAGAAAAGAAAGAGACTAAGACAGTGACCAGAGGGGAGAGGGGAGGGAATTTACAAGAACAATTATAAAGAACACATGGACAAAAACTAGGGGGGGGGGTTGGAAATCGGAGGGAGGTGGGGAGGGCTGGGGGGGTGGGCTGGGATGGGAGTAAAAGACAGAAAACTGTACATGAAAGACAATTAAAATAAAATTTTAAAAAAAGAAAGGGAGAAAGATAGTAAGGAAAGAAGGAAAGAAAGGGAAAGAGAAATCTCTGTTTTCCCCATATGACTTAATTTAATATTAATTATCTTTAAAGACCCTGTCTCTAGATACATTGAGGATTAGTGCTTCAACAAGATTAGTTCAATCTCCAATGGCCAATAATCTAATCAATCATGCCTATGTGATGAAGCCTCTGTTAAAAAAAAAAAAAGAAAGAAAAAGAAAAGACAAGACTAGATTTGGAGAGCTTCCAGGTTGGCAAACATGTGGAGATTCTGGAAGAGTGGTACAGCCAGAACCAGCATGGAAACTTTGAGCCCTTTCCCCATACCTTTCCCAATGCATCTCTTCCATCTGACTATTTCTAGCAAACCAGTAATCTAGTAAGCAAAATATTTCCCTGAGTTTTGTGAACAGCTCTAGCACATTAATTGAACCCAAGGAGGGTAGTAAGAACCTCCGATTTATAGCTGGTTTGGTTCTGCACAGGTGATGACCTGGGCTTGTGACTGGCATCTGAAGTGGGGTGTGGGGAGGCAGTCTTATGGGACTGAGCCCTTAAGCAATAAAATCTGATGCTATTTTCAAGTATATTGAGTCAGAATTTAGTTGAATTGTAGGACATCCACCTGGTGTTGAAGAATTGCTTTATGGTATGTAAACCTCCCCCACCATACACACACATTAGAACTGATGATAAGAAACTTTACTTACAAAGTTTAGCCCTATGTTTTATATACATTTACTCATTTATAGAAAAATAACGTGGATGATATCTTCAGTATATTTATAATAGCTGTTTCTGGGTGGTTGGATTATGAATGATAGCTACTTAACTTTAGTTTTGTTAACACAATTTCTTGTAATTAGGAAAAATATTAACAAATGCTATCTGTGGACCTGAAATACTCCAGAAAATAATCTTCTAACTTCTATAGTGATTTATAACCCTCTAACTCAGATCACTATATGTGAAACTATTTCTTCTGTTCCAATGAACTCTCAACCTCAAAATGCTTTTGTGAGTTCTCATGGAGTGTAAATTATGAGATTATTCCTAACCTTGTCAGCTTCTGGTGACACATTGCCTACTATAGTATAATAGAAGCAATTCATAAAATATTTCTTCACCTGAACCAGTTTCAAGTTCTGCGGCTTCGCAGCTCCCATTGTTTTGTTCCTCCCATAACGTTTAGCACATGGGATCCCTTATGGGACAGAACAGAGAGTTGAGAGCTGATTTTACTTGCTAATTCTTGACATTTTTACTTTGGCTATAAAGTGGTATTAAAAGGATGCAAAACGGATGTTTGAAAATATGGATCCATGTCCATGCTGGTGCTTTGCAAATGCTTCAAAGGTGCAGCACATGATAATAAGCCAGTGGATCTTTAGAATCTCTAGGCTGGTAATGACCTGTACAAAAAGCCTCATCAAGGAATGCTTGGATAAGTTGAGTGATGCATCACCCTGAAGTCATCACAGGCAACAGGCATAGTCAGGGACATTGAGCATTTACTGTTCCATGGGGTTAAGCACAGCATGACCTTACTTCAGCAGCTCAATGAAGAAGGTGAGCCACCTTCCATCCAAGACAGTCAGGACTTCACTGAAGGAAACTGTACTCCAATCTAAGGAGCACTATGCTCAACTTCAGGTGTGAGCAGTTGGGTCATGTGTGAGACACAGAAAAGGGCAGATTAGGGCTCTTAGCATGTACTGTGCCAACCACCAATCTTCACATATAAAATATTTTGCAACTGATGAACCCTTTCAGTGGCATCCAAACTTGCTTATGAGTGACATCTGGAACAATGGGTGCTCTTTTTAATGCTCAATATCTGCATTTTCCATGACACGAAAATGATTGGGAAGCAACGGGTTAACCAAATAGTATTTTGTCATCATCTAAATTCAACCCAATTATGAGAATTTAAAGCAAAGGAAGAAGATTTAAGATATTTGGTAAATAAAAATTATTAAATATGCAGACTCAGTGTCTGCCCACTTAGCTGCCTCTTTGACTAATGGTCTAATCTGCAGATGACTTAAAATTCAATTCATTTAGTACTCCCTTCACTGCTGAGCAAAACCTACTGCACACGCTTCTCTGAGATGCTCTGCTTTGTTGCATCTCAGCCACATACTATTTTGGCTGGCATCTTACCTCATCGTAGGGCTAAGAAACCTTGAAGAGTGTTTATTTCACATTCCACTAATTAAGTGTGTGTATTTGACTTTGTTAATCTCTTCAGAGGAACCTGAAGAGAAGTATTGCATTTTTTGGCTTAATACTCTGAGTGAGAGCTAGCATGAGAGAAAAAAAGTTTTATTTACTTTTCATCTCCCTCCTCCCACATACAGCATTCTACCATTTTAAACCTGATAGAAGGAAGAAAGCTAACATCAAAGACCCTAAGGCTTTATTTTTATTCTCCACAGAAGAGGAAAGTATAGGATTATGATTGAGAACCTATGTTCAAGAGTTAACAAAACAGGATAAAAATCCCAGCCTCACTGTGCAAACCCAGATATAATATTTAACCTCAAATTCTTTGTTTCTAAAATAATATAACAAGCCTCAGAATATTACCAGAGTAAAGGGGTTCATTTGTCTGCATGTATCAAAGCTCAATAAGGGAGTTTGTAGTACAGAAAGTAAAGATTCATTTAAGAACATAGAACCAAGCCTGGAGAACCAGGTGAGCTAGTAAACCTGGCTCTTGGACAGCTCCTAGCAGATAGATTATATATGGGAAAAATAATCAGTTATGGTAACTAAAAGAGTTGGGGTCATGGGATCTACTGTTTCATTGGGGCCAGAGTAGGGATTAGTTGATCGTTGTATCAAGTCCTGAAGTCAGCTACAGCATTGGTTCTGTCTAGTTTCATGAGGGTGCGGCCAGTAGCGTCATTCCCTCTTCAAGGGTTTGGGGATGAAATCCAACTGAGGTCAAGATGTTATCTTTAGTTCGACCAAAACTCTGTTCCCTTGATCAATAGGCCTGAGGCTTTTTCTTAATGCAGTTTGATGCTGACCAGAACCTGATGTCCTAAGGGAGTGGACCATGCAATCTGTGGAAAGGTGGAGTCTTGTGGTTGAAAGGAGGCAAGCGAGTCATGGTGCTATGAGACTGGACAAGGCTAGTTTGAATCAAGGAAAAAGTCATGTTAAAGAAATGAAGTTCCCATGCAGTTACAGCACTGCTGCCTGAGGTTGAAGTTAGAAGCAAAGCACCAGGCTAATAGTGATGACACAACAAGTTTTACATTACTGTTATCTACAAAAGTTCTCTATGACTTGGTAATTATTATTCCCAATTTACTATGCGGAAAAAAAAAAGACCCAATGCATTAAATATGATGTCAGAGTCTATGAGGTTGGGAAATCACATTCATGCCTTTTTAACTCCAAAGCATATTTTTCATCCATATGCAGTTATAAATATATTATTTTTTAAATTTATTTTTAAGTTTCAGTAAGCAAGATCATCAAAATCTAGAAAGGAGTTAAAAACAAATCAATGTTTTAAACCCTCCAAATTGGTGGTAACTCTTGGTTCTTGATAGAACATATATTAATGACTAATGAAATCCAACCAGAATGACCAGCTTCAGCCTTTTCACCTTGAAATTCATCAAGTATGACTGACATGTACCAACAGGAAATATCCAGAATGCTTTTTGCTAACTGAACTTGTTTGTTTGTTTGTATTTCTGCCTTACTAGTTCTGCATTAACATTTTCTTCCTTTTATAAAAGTATTCAAATACAAAAAGGAAGCAAAATATTTAATAGAAGGCCTGCCACTCTAGAAGGTCTGTGAGACACGTGGCCTGTGCAGTAATTTAATCCAGCCACCATGGAATTAGAAAATTGCTTCTTTGAACTTGTGCTGTACCCAAGTCTGAATATGGAAAGGACAGTTTCAAAAACAAGGGCTCCTGAGTGCTGTTTCTAAAGGGCAAGACCACAGAAGTGTAAAACAGTAGGGGTTTATGAATTCAATTTACCCAAATTATGAGAACTGGAATAGAAATGACTGTAGTTACACTATCGTAGAGAACCCTGGTGTACACACACACACACACTCGTGTGAGTGTGTGTGTGTGTGTGTGTGTATTCTCCAAAGCATCATAATTGTATTAAGTTAATCCAATGGTCAAGAAATTTAATTCCTCATAAAATGTAAAGGCATCTCCAAGAAACAAAATTTCAAGGATTAAAATAATTGCTTTTTTTCAGCCAAGAGTCATCATTATAGCCCATAACAGAGCAGCACACACAAAAATGGCACAGAAGCCTGCTCTGTAACTGTTTGCCATTGTTGAAATTGGAAACAGAGAACCTGTTGCCTTATGTTGACACTCTCTTCACCTAGCTATCTATTAAGTCAGTTGATTTAACAAATAATTTTGTATGTGTAGAACCTGTGCCATAGACAAATATAGAAAGACTAAAATCCCTGAAGGCTAGGGTAATGGATTAGTCATCTCATATTTGCTCTCTACACCTAGCCAAATCATTTAAACAACCTGAGTACTAGTTCTAGCACTTACTAAATGAAGATATTATTATTTTACAGCCTTCTTGAGAGGATTAAATGAGATTATCAATGTAAAAATACCTGACACATGCCAACTGTTTTAGACATATTAGTCGATGATGATTTCACTCCAGATTCAATGTTCCAAAAAATATAGTTAATATGGAATCATCACCTTGTCTCTTATCATGATAAGAACAGCCTTCTCACTGAGAAAACCTGCTATAAAGGACTTCACTGGATCAATTGGCAAAAAATTTGCATAAATTTTGACAGTAAATTTGATAAAGTTATTGGAACAATGTTAATTTTACTGATGTTGGGAACTATACTGTAAGTATATAAGAGAATATGCTTATTCTTAGGAAATATACACTAAAGTATTTAAGGTGAAGGACCATAATGTAAACAATGTATTCTTAAATGGTTCAGGAAAAACAACACATACATGTATGTGTGTTTATATACATACATATATGCAAATGGAGAAGGGAACATGTGGCTAGAAAATGGGGGAAAAGACTAACAATAGGTCAATCTGGGTAAAGGGCATATAAATTTTTTGTTCTATTCGTTTATCTTTTCTATAAGTTTGAAATTAAAACTTACAAATAAACATTAAAATAATTACAGTGGTAAAGCAACAATGTAAATATAGCTACAGTTCAGCAGTGCTATAACCAAGCAGTGGGAAAGGAGGCAGTGGGTGCTTAGAATGCAAGGAAGAACCTACAGGGAATCTGAACTTGTCCTGGGAAAATAAGAGAGCTAGAAGATGACAAAGGTCTCCCTTGTGGATTGTAAAGATAGATATAGAAAAAACAGATACAATTTTATTTTTAACTGGCAGGAAAAAGCTCTAGAAATTCATTATTCTTTAATAGGAGGTACAGTGAAATGCAATATGTTTAAAAATATTTATCTGAGTTCATGGCTGAGAAATCACCTATGGTGGACCATGGGGATTGCTGTGCTGATTCTCTCTCTAACCTACTTTTCTGCAGAACAATAATCTGGTAAATTGCTCTTCTGGGGGAAAAATACTGTCAAGTTTGGGAAATGCTGCATGGCAGAGTCTGGTCTCAGAGATTCATGGTGTATAAAGAAAATTTATAGGCTCTAAGAATTTCAGAAGTCATAACCTGGATGATTTTCCAAATGTTTAATGAGAAGTCATTTTTCTGGTGTCATTGGTTGTGCTCTCTGATGTAGACATTGAGATGAAGTTTAGGGTGCCGGGGTAGCGGGGAGGATGGGCACATATTGCCCATCAAAGTAGCTCTGCTTGGCCCAGGATATTTGTGCCACATCCGACCTCCGCACAGTATGAGTGAGGACAAGAAGGCAGTCACCAGCAGCTGAGGCCCAGCCTGCGGGTCTGAGAGCTGGAGGCAGCCTGCTCTCCACACTTCCTGTAGGTAAGTAACAGCCCTTCCTTAAAGATTATATATCTCCGTGTCGATCACATTTTGTTATACTGATTTCCACCTTGCATAATAAACTTTAGAAAATGATGCTGTAAACTTTTAAGAGCAAATGTATTATTTCTCAAACTAAATATTAACTAAGCTGCCAAAGATAGAACACTGAAGTACATTGCTCTCAAATGTAACTTTTCTTTTATTTTTTTATGTCTGTACCCAATAATATGTTCCTGGTAATAAAAAGAAGTTATTCAAGGAGTGTATTTCTTGGCATAGTATTTACACAACATCATAGAAGTAGATATTTATAGTAGATGGTTAATATTTTGATGATAATGCCCTCTGTTGTCTTAATAAAACTTTGTATGTTTAACATTGTGAGCTTTGCTTGCTGCTAAATATCTTACAGTTTAAGATGATCCATTATAGCCACAGTTCAGCATAATTAAAGAAGCACCAGAATTGTGACAAAGCGATGTTACTGGGATGAGAATTACCAGTACTAACCACCTACAAAAACATAAGTGAATTCAACTCCTCTTTCCTTTCTCTACAAAAATTGGTTGAGTCAATATATGTGAAAATATTTTACAAATTGCAAAGCATTCTTCCTAGGGACTTGCTTTGTTATTGTTGTCATTGTCATCCTCATCAAACCTGGCAACCTTATAATTACATAAATAATAGAATATAATTACTCAGAAAGATATAGAAAAGTTCAGCCTTCATTTATTCATGCTTTTTTTTTTTCATTCAACAAGTACTCTTTTTTTAGCATCTATGATGGACCAGGCCATGTTCCACACATATCAAAGCATCAGGGTATGATTGCAGCAGCAAAAGACTTAATAAGATGTTTACATAATTTGTTGTTGTTGGGAGGGCTGTAACTTCAGGCACAGCTACCTATTAATTAAAGCTGATTATTAGTATTACAAATCTGTGCCAGAGCACAGGCAAGGGAAGGAGAATTTCCAGTTATTAAATATTTACCATTTGGGTCCTGCACTCTCACCTCTATCAGGGTGCAAGCAGTGGCTCCTTTGAAAACTATTTGACATCCAATTCTTCAACTGTGCTTCCCCTCAAAGAAACTAAAGATCAAAAACACATGGTATATTCTGGAATTGTGTTACCAAGACAAAGAAAGTGGATGGCAAGAGAGACCAGCTTGCTCTCAGTGAGGAAGTGTTTTCCTCAATCTTTGTAGCATTATCTGTAGAAAGGATGGGGAGCAGATGGCAGAAAAAGGAAGACAGGCGAGTTATATTCTTTTTTTAAAATTAGAGGTCTGTTAAAAACTTCGCAGGTCTCTTAAACATATGAATCATGTATTTCACTCATCTAAAATGTTCTATCTATTCTGACACTGATATATGCCACAGAATAAATTAATAACATCTTTAGTGTATTTCAAACCCCTCTTGTTATCATTCTTAGAACACAGAGAGGTGCAAGCAAAAAAGGAGGAAGGAAGGAGGAGAGAGGAAGGGAGGTAGAAAGAGAAAATGAATATAATGTCTTTCATTTCATTAACTGCCAAGAGATTTTATAAATTATTGGTGAAACATATTTAGACAAAATTTAAAGTAATTGAATTATTTAATAAACAGATACCAAGTGGAAATGCATAATTTATTGCTAATATTCATGAGCTAGCTTAAGGATTCCAAGGTTTTCCTTGTTGGCTAGACTGAGATATTTCTATACATGACCTTGCATAACATCTGAGGGAAAAGTCACAATCAATTAATGCTCTATTTAGTTCAGCAATTACTTATGTAATGTATATATTTTCTTCTGTGTATTGTGTGTGTAGACATAACCAAAGTCACAAAAATATAAAGAAGGACAACATATAAACACCAAAAATTGTTTTTCTGGTCATCTCTTTTACCAAATTTCTTATAATGCTCACCTTACCACATTGAACTAATTATGACCACATCTCTAGAGCCTGGAATGCTTCTCCCTACTGCTCAGCCAATAAACATGAATCTCCTTCAACACAAAATTCAAAGCATTTTCCCCACCTTCTCAGCTGGTGAGGTGACTCATCTACTGCATCTCATATAAGCACTTGATAAAAATGTATTATACAACATATCACAGTATGGTAATTCTTGCTTTAGGTAAAAACGTCATCTAGCAGCCTCTGGGTTCCTTGAGCTCAGGAAAGATATCTTGCTCTGCTCACGAGATGGATAAGGTATTGTTGTTACTGTTGTTATTTGTATGATTATTGACATAGTAAACAGTATGAGAAAAAAGTGAAGGACATTGTGAGGTTAGGAACACATGCAGACAAATGTGCAGAATGGAGATTCTCAAACTTGAGTATCCATCTCTTGGTGCCTCTGTTTCCTCACCTGTAAAAGAAGTATAATGATAGAATTAACCTCACAACAGTTTCTGAGAATGAAATGAGTTAAAGCTTAACAAATTAACTCAAAAAGTGATCTGGAACTAGTTGAAGAGTTAAACTTGAAAGGATACATTCCTAACACATGGCAAGTCCTGACAGAGTGTAATAACTGTGGCAATAGTGGTGATGTTGGTGATGATGGTGGCATTTGCAAGTTCCTTGGTAAAGTTTGAAAGTAACTTGTTTGAATGTGTGGTTTTCAAGAGATTTTAATTGTTGCTTCTGTTCTGCCATGAGCTAGCTCTATACCTTGGGTAAAATAAGACACTTCCTAAGTCAGGATCCCCATCTATAAAATGAAAGGTTTGGAAAACATTTTTGCTAAGGTTTAGGCAAAACTACATAGGTGGAGTTTCCCTCCATTGAATTTAGACCTTTTATTTGTGGTTTTAAGGTAAAATATTGATCATAAGGAATTTTAAAGTTAGCATTTTTTGATGTAGGGGTAGGATTAATAATAGACCTGCTACTTAATATGGAGGCCTGTGGTATCACAAATAGAAGAGCTGAGGGAAGATTTTCTCCATCAAAAATAATTATTCTACTTAGTAAGTTTTGAGCAGTGACTCCATTAAGCATCATCATATAAGATACTCATAATAAAAAGTGAGAATGGATATTTTCATCCATTCAAACCAAGCCATCATGGATATTCCATCAGTAGACCACCTTCAGCCAGGAAAGTACATAAAGCAAGGTCCTTAAGATTCTAGAATGAAACTAATTGTGCAGACAGTTCTTTTTACTTCCATCATTTCTGGGTCAGAGAATAAAAGTAAAAGAACTTAGGTGGGTTTCCTAATTGCTTTGCTCTTGAAGCTCACAGCATCCCATTGGTGACTGAACATTTGGTTTCACCAAAACCCCTCTCCTATCAAATTAAACTGCTAGTTTGTCTGGACACTTTCTCCTGCCCTAGCAAGGACGCATCTGGTTAAGATAGCATACTTCCTCTGTACCAAGACCTGCATGACCATTGCTTCACATGCACTCTGCATGACACTCCCTGGATGTTTAGCATCTGTGAAGTCCTCCATCTGGATTCTTGCTTACTTTTGTTCTCATCTGCTTGCCTGGCTTTAGTCACTCCTACCCTGGTTTCTGATATTTTGAACATGGTTGACTATGTCTGTCAGCTTTATTCAGCTCAATGCTCTTTCCCAAACTATCTGAACTACTTAAAGGTTTTCCTGACAAGGCACCAAGCCTGGAGTAACAAATCTAGAATATTTACTCACACACATCCTTCTGGGCTAAATTTCCAGCCCTGCTGTTAGCTTCTACCAACATGTTACAGTATTGACACAAGGGGGCTGAGTTCAAGTGTCTGCTTTGCTAATAACTTGCAGTAAAACTACAAGTCAAGTGGTTTTTCTCTCTCTTAAACTTTTTTGTAGTTAATTATTAAAATGTATAGACATGTTGCTGGAGTATATGGGGAAGAAGGCAATGTAATCAATAATTTATAAAT
Organism: Anoura caudifer; assembly: GCA_004027475.1. Taxonomy (NCBI): domain Eukaryota; kingdom Metazoa; phylum Chordata; class Mammalia; order Chiroptera; family Phyllostomidae; genus Anoura; species Anoura caudifer. The sequence goes on from PVKU01006139.1 coordinate 100,372, forward strand.
CTAGAAGAATATATATGATAGCAAAGAAAAGAATAATATTGTGCTTAATTATCTTGGATGCATTCTAAGAGCCTCTTTGAGATACAGCAAAAGAAAATATGATCCCAAACTTTTGGTAACTCAACTCATGACTTAACGGAGATAATATAACTTACATGGAATTTGGGTAATTAGGATTATCTGTATTATGGTTTTCTCTACTGTTGAAATGCCAACCTTACTTGATAAAATCCTGCTACCCTGATTTTTTGGAAGACAATTCATAAAACATGCACTATTTATTATAGAAGCATTTTACATCCATGTATAAAATAAATTGGGAAATAAATAAAACATGGTATATTTTCTTTTGCTACAATATCATATATTTTTGCTTTCAATAACAAAGGGAAAGGGGCTAACAATAAAGACTTACTAAGAATCAGTTTTTGTACTAGGCTGTTTGTATGTATTAATGCATTTAATCCTAATAGGAATCAAATAATCAAAGTGTATTAATAAATTTTATACAATGGGAAAAATTTGACTTGATATAACTGAACAAATTTTTAAAAATAAGTATCACAATTTGAATGCATGTCTATTTGACTTAAAAATCATGCTCTTTAAATGTTATCCTAAGAAAAATATCTTCCTCAAACTAGATAATAGGGAATTAAAGTCCTGGATAGTCCTAAAGTTGCACTCTGTTAATGTAATAAAACTTTATTAGTGTTTCCTTACATGAGGATATTCTTAGTTTTTTTACATATTTTTATTTTATGAAAATTTTCCACTGAGTGGTCTAAGAAACAAGTCTGCTTAGGCTGTAACTGTGTTTCTATTGACCAATCCCTAAAACATGACAGACACTCAGTATATATTTGTTGAAAAGAATAAATGACTGATAGTAAAGATGTAAATAAATTTTTTGAATCATTCATATACCTTGATTTTATAGAAAACTAGTGGTTATTATTAATCATTTGAAGTACATAGTATTTTATGTTGGCATATTTCTTCTTTCTTTTCTTTAAACCTATTTTAAAAAATAGATTTTTATAATTCTGAATTTTAAAATGTATCATATTTACCATATGACATCATTGAAAATTTAGTTCTGCTCTCTGAGTAAAATATTTGGTTTTAGGAATATTATAGTGGAAAAAATGTATTGAGCATTTATTTCTAGGTGTTATTGAGTGCTACAAAATCTCTATCATACCGTGGCTTTGATGTTACTGTCCTGATAGTACTGTGCTAAGTGGTTAAGTATAACATTTCTCCAACCATAATAATGTTTGCAGTGCATTGAAAGAGACTCACAAAGCTCACATGAATTTTAGCTATCATTTTTTATCCTTACTAATATCCAAATTGGGATATAATTTTTTCATTATCACTCTGTGTGTTTTCCTCCTAATATGATGTACTTTTTTCCTTCCTTTTATTTTGCTTCCTTTGATAGCCTAACAATTGGATATAAGAGAATGCCACATATATTTGTTCTTCTTTTGCTTTCTACTGAAAGCAAGGAAATTAGCACCTTGATGGAAGGCAAACTGTATAGAACACATTAGCACCATAGAACTCTTGAAAACATCTCACTGTATTATTATTACAATAAGCTAAGACTTATACCTATCCAAGTCTAAGAGACACCATTATACACAACTACATGAACACCTGAAATGAATGAAAGTGGATCCAGCACCAACACAAGCAACAAAAAAACAGGACATTTTGCACAGGGAGTAGTGCAGAGTGGGGTCATGTTGGTGGCTTAGCAAAGATTATACCTCAAGGGTATGACTCCTGGAAAGACTGGATTCTACCTTTAGTGGGAAAATATTGAAGATGGCCCTGACACCTGGTAATTTAGACCACTGACCATTAGAGGCTAAAATAAAGGACCTTAATGGTAATCTTAGAAAGAGTATATTGAGGAAGAATAGAGGCAACTTTGAAAAGGGAGGTGTTCTTTACAGGCTTATTGATGAAGTGAAAAAAAAAAGATGTGACTAAAGATATTATAAAGATGCTGAAAAAAGATAGTATCACAGTTGGAAAAAGGTGCCCTGACCTGGTGGCTCAGTTGGTTGGAACATGGTCCCATACATCAAAAAATTGCAGGTTCAATCCCTAGTCAGGGCACATACCCAGGTTCTAGGTTTGATTCTCTCCCTCTTTCTTTCCCTCCCTCCCTCTCTCTCCTCTCCCCCTTCCTCCCCTCCTCTCACTCTAAAATACCAATGGGCATATTCTCAGGTGAGGATTTAAAAGAATTAGAAAATGCAGATAAAAACATACCATTATTTTGAAAATTAATGTCAATGGGGCTCAGAAGAAGGTATTAAGTAGCAGAGACCACCTGAAGTCCTTGAATTACACATTATTGACTGTCTTTAAAAATGTATTACAAACACAGATAAACTCAAATAAACCCAGTATCTATGAAAGTACATGTAAGAAAAATAAGGAAATATAATAAAATATTTCTGTGATGAAAACATAAAAAAAAGCTAGAAAACAGAGGAAAACTATAAGATTATGTTCTAAGATGAATTAAGTAACATTGAACAAGCAATTGTAGACATGAAAGAACATCACAAATCCAGAATATAAAAACACAGAATAGTAATGGAAAAATACTAAGGGATGTGAAATCAGAGCTGCCTAAACTTGAAAAAGAAATTAATATAATATAATAATTTTAGAAATGAAAAATAAACTATAAGATCTAAGAGAGGCTAGATAAAATCAAAAGTACAAGGAACAAATTACTGTGAGCACATTAAGGGATCAGACAGAAAGTAACAGTTATAAAAGACAAGTAACAAAGAACTTCAATTGTCTAAGTGTAGTTGCTAAAGAAGAAAAACAAAATAATTTAGATATTTAATATAAGAAACCTCACTTAGGGGGAAGGGGGAAGGGTTTACAGGAACAAGTATAAAAGACACATGGACAAAAACTAGGGGGTAGAAATGGGAGGGAGGTGGGGAGGGCTGGGGCGGTGGGCTGGGATGGGAGTAAAAGCAGAAAACTGTACAAGAACAACAATTAAACTAAATTAAAAAAAAAAAAGAAAGAAACCTCACTTAGCATAATGATCTCCAGTTCCAATGATGCTGTTGTGAAGGGAAGGAGCTCCTTATTTCTTTTTGCTGCAAAGTATTCCATTGTGTAAATGTACCACAGTTTTTTGATCCACTGGGGACAACCAAAATTGAACAACAATAAAAAAAGAAAAAAGAGAGAAAAATATATAAGATCTATAACTTAAGAAAATATAAATGATAAAACTTTATTGAAATAAAAGAAGACTTGAATCTCATATTGAAAGTTCCTATAAAGTGGGAAAAATTCATTCAGTACCATCTACTATCAGAATTAGTAAACTACTATACTTAAAGAAAGAACTCTTTGGGACACAGTCAAATATGAAGTAATTGCCAAGTCAAAAAACAAAAACAAAAACAAACAAACAAAAAAAAAAAACAAACCTGTTGGCAGAAATATACAATGCAGGAAAGAGAGAAACAATATTTTTGAGAAAATAAAAGAATCAGTGAAAATTAATAATTACTCAAACTGTATATCAAAGCTATAAAAATACAGCTTTAACATGAAGAACTCTGGGAAATTTGGACTCATGAGCTTTTCCTCAGGAATATCCTAGAGGAACAGTTTCACCCAATGAAGTTAGAATTGGAGAAACTATAGCAAAATGACTGGTGGTGAATAAAGTGAGTGTTTAATGTATCTAAGAGTAAAATAAATATGAGGGTAAAAGTAAAATACTATGTTAATACTATACAGTAATATGGAAATACAAATTTTTAAATGAAAAGAGAAAGGAAAAATGATTAGAATAAGCTCACTGATTGCCACATAGGGGCTAGTCAAAGAATATCATTTAAAACTGATGAACTGTATAGCTTAATTGATAATAAGGCATCATGTGACACTACCACTAATTCAGCTTAAATCAATAATCATGCTCTCATGAACAGGCTAAACTCTGTCTCACTCTCACATTGGGGTGTTGACTAGGAAGACTAAATTAGGTGGGGCTCAGCTGACACAGCTTTGCTCCACATGTCTCTCTGCATCCTGGGACTTTCTAGCTGGCCAGACATGCTCATCTCGTGGCAATGGGAGAGGTACAATAGAACCCACGGAAATAATGTCATACTATTTTTTGTCTCATTCTATTGGTCAAATAAAGTCAAATTCAAAGTCAAAATTCAGGGAAGAATGCAAGGAAGCCCCAACATCACACTAAAGTACTGTACAATTACATAGCAACAGGCATGGACACAGAAACCATTGGATAATCACAGCTAATAACAGTCTACCCCAGAAACAAATAGTAGGAGCCTAAGTAAAGACCAAAGGGACTATGTTCATTTTATAAAGTTATCAGTATGAAAATTAACATTAAAACAGAAACACAAAATTTCATAAATAAAAACAAAAACCAAAAATAAAATCAATCAGATCACATAGTAAAATAAACATAGTAAATATAACATAATGCATTTAGTAATTTTAATTAAAAATATGAGCCAAAACCAAATTTAATAGTGCCATTAAGAAATGTAAGTAGGCGTGAATGACCTATTAAAATATTTTCTAATTGGTTCAGTAGGCATATCTCAAAACACTCCATTCTGAATATAAGCAATAGATAAAGGGGAAAAAATCACTACAGGCAAAATTAAAGACATGGGCAAAGGAATATCTGGAAAATTCAAGCAAAGTAAGGCAGAGATTTCATTGTTGCTCTCTGACAATTTTAACAATCAGACAAGAAGCATTAAGCAACAGAAAGGACAATGCTTCATAACACAGCCTACAATTCACAATGAATGTAGAGCAATTAGAGATATCTATGCACCAATCAACACAGCGGCAAACTTCACAAAGAAGATGCTGAAAACCATGCAAGAAGAAATATACAAAAGCTTACTAATAATAGGAAACTTTGACACACTGTTTCCTACTTGAAGCAGGTCAAGTAGACCCCCCAATAGTGAAGATATGGAAGATCTGAACAATTTAATCCATATGGATATATATCCACTTTTCACACTGGAATATATTCTAAAAATCCTTCCTTTGTCTGAATTTTATGCTTATCTCCATTAACAATAGGGCTAGATTTATTCTTTTAGACACCATTACTCATTGAATTTCAGTTCACATATACAGGACCATTATTTTTATCACCATCACAATTAAACTAGCATGAAGAATGTGGGAAGTATCATGAAGTTTAAAGAAAAATTAGTTTTGAAATACATTTTCCTTTTTGGGGGAGAGCTATTGACTTTAAACTTTGTAAAAGGTAATTAATATATGCACTACAGTAGTTATTTCCACAGTAGTATTATATTATGACAAATACAATAGAGAGAGACACATAGTTCCTAACATCAGAGAAGCAGCATTTGAAATACGATACTCTTGCTGGGAAATGATAGGATTCTTTTATTATGATTATGAATGTCTATACTGTTTTAAAATACAGGGTCCGGCGGAAGTAATACCTGATTGAGTGTGGTTGGTAGGGTAATAATATGGGTGTAATAATTTATAGTTTTAATTTGACCCTTTCACCTAAAAATGTCATATGGTGTTCTTCAGTGTGATATTGTTCTGTTACAGAAGTACATGTTTATGATTTTGTAGTAAAAGACTTTGTAATAAAAAATGGTCATTTTACAGGTAAAAAAAAAAAAGAGTGTGGGAAGTGAAGTCTGCATTAGTAAAAGATGGAAGAGATTTAATTTCCCTTAACATATTTACAATTGAACTCTCTGCCTCTTGCTGCCTACTGTCTTTTTTATTTATTGCAGGGAGAGTTTTCTATTTCACTTCAAGCCAAACATTTTCCCTTTGTTTGGGCTTTTGATTCTTTCTTCTCTTCAGTCTACAGCTGGCATGTACTTAATCTTTTATTTAGAGTTTGCAATGATTTTGGAGAATGGAATGGGCAAAATTTCATCACAGACTCAGACAACACATTTTACTTAACAGTGAATCATTTAGCTCTGAGAAGTTTGTATTTAAAACTCTAAAAAATTGCACATTACAAAATCACTTTGAATTTTTAAATTATTCTAATTTGATAGCAATATTTATGGATACCAGCTAGCTCTCACATGTGAATCTCCAGAACTGCTAATTGAATTTCCCTAGTTTGGAAGCACATGCACATCCTTACAGAGAGATGATGGTCAGCACTTCATTGAAGATGATGGTAATGTTTTTTTTCATAATCATCCTATTTGTTATTAAATTACAATGCAACCAATATGGGATTGGCAGGTTTGCTACACTTTGGACAGATGAAGCTCCATTTAAATGTTCTACTTGCTATTTCAAGCTGTTCTGTTTTCATGATTTTTTTATAGAAATGCATTTAGTTCCTACACATTCCAAGTGTCTTATCCTTTTCACTTTGTGCTTAAACTTCTAGAGTGACACAAACTATATCACGTCATACTATAGATCTACCTTTGTTCAGTTTGGAGAAAAATGATTACCCCTAACTCACCAACTACAAGAACAGAATATTCAACACAATAAGAAGTTAGTTAGAAAACTTTTAATTGTGACTTTATTTGTGACATAAATATTTGACAATAAATATGTTGTATTTTTAAATATTAATGTATATAAATAAATTGATATTACTGCTTACTAAGAAATATTAGCATCAGCTACCTTTAATTGTAAAAGATAAGATCAAAAGTGGTACTTGAATAATTTTGACAGAGGGAGGGTGGGTGAAAAGAGGTTCCATTGGGTTAGAGAAAAATCACAATTTTCTCATTTACTTTTTATTATTACATTCTATTAAGTTGACTATTTGTATATGTCTTATATACACATAACACATTTATGGAGATTTATAATAATTTAAGATTTTTGATTGGTACTCAAGAGAGTCTAGAATCCACTGGATCAGATGGGTTTTGCTAGAACTTCAGTCCCTCACAGATGATTTTATGAATTTTGCTGTATTTGACTATTGCTAAAGGTAATTAATGTGCTGCTGAAAGGGACACAGTGAAGGGCTTGGAGATTCAGAAAGTGAAAATCCACATTAAACACTAGATAGATATGTAGATGATAGATGGATGCGGGGGTGGAAGGTTTCATGGAAGGATGGATGGGTGGATAGACAGATAGATGTAGAATGCCATTTTCTCAGAAGATGTTCAGCTAAAATTTATTTAATAAGTACTTGGAACATTCATGGTCCTCAGAACCACACCAGTAATTTGTGTTTTCTTTGTAAACTAGATTACAATGACCTCATTTTATTTTTTACTTTGTCCTAAAGAAATAATATAGCTGGATACAAATTATTGATATTTGTATACTACAAATTAAGAAAAATATATAACTATTAAAATAATATAATTTTCAGCCAATGCCATTAAAATATCTTCCTCATTCAGTCACTGTACACGTATTCCATTCTGCAGTTGGAGTAATTAACACTAAATGCCCATTTGGCTTGGTAATCAGAGGCAAGTATGTTTAGTAAATGTGAGAAGAATCATATTTCTTTCTCTTAGCTCTGTCACATTTAGATTTAGGTGATTCAGCAAATAATTTATGTATTGTGACCCTCAGGTTTCACTGCAAAGTGGAGATGGTGCTACTTATCCTGCAAGAGAGTCATGAGAATTTCATACTTTGTATAGGACTAGCTCAGTGTTAGGCACATAGTGAGGCACGCAATACATTAGAGCCACCAGCTGCTGAAATATCAGTGTCTTTGTGTTTGTGCTTCCACTTGTTCAAAGGAACTTCCAGTTAATATCAATGCTGTGAATCCAGTCTTAATAAGCCTTCAGATGCTGTCCCATCTCTCTCTTCTGTGTTGAAAGCTTGGATTTATGACTGTGGCAAACCAGGAAATTAATTTCAGATCCAATTTTGCAATCTCCAGTATTCCTTTTTTCAGGTATCTAAATGTTGATTTTCTACATCGATGTTCATACACCACATATGAGGAAATGATCTGGTATCTATCTTCAAAATTGTTGCTATATCTCAGTGCTCACAGCTAATATTAAGAGTCCTCTCAGACTCATTTCACCAAGTTTCTGAGTTCCTTGAACTTCATCTAAGGTGGATACACATATCAGCCTTTCTCATTCTCCTTTCAAAATGAAATTTCCTTTCTGCCTTCTTCTCTGCCCAAAGCAGGAAACATCTCTTGTTCTCCCTGGCAGTTCTCACTATGTATTTACAATATTAGGAGGCACTGTCTGCAATTTGAAATCATTTTGGCTTATTATAAGGGTTCATACTGTACTTCATTAGCAGGGCTGCTGTGAAACTATGAAACATTTTTGTGAAAATTACAAGATATTTAGACTTGTTTCTCACTGAAAATATGAAAACCTCTTCAGAGAAAATACAGGCAGATGATGTTTGAGACATTTATTGTTTTCCTATGTATTCAGAATAATATTTAGGAAACAAACTAGCATATTAATATATGAACTATTAAAGGAACTGTGATACCTAGTTCCATCTTACCAGTGTTTTGAAGAGGTTTCAGAATTGATTCAAAATTGATTGTCTAAAAGCTCCAAAAAAAAAGCAGCAGCCTCTTTTTTTTCAGGTACATTTTTTGGTAACTCATGTTAGTCCTATTGTAACAGGGTGCAGCCAAGAGGGGGGCCCCAAAAAGGGAGTTGGAATGGGGCCCAGAACTCAGGGTGTCCAGGAAATATTAGAGGGACATATAAGATGTCCTCACCCCTTCCCCCACAGGTATGAGTTGGGGGAAGGGACACATGGAGCAGGGACATGCAGAGCTGCTAAGCCATGGCATGGTCCTTTAACATATCTATAGCCTTTGGCTGGTAGCTTAGATGTGTTAAATAGCTGTGACCATGCTCTGAGCCAGGGGGGATGGAAAGGACTTCCCCAAGGAAGTGACTGGGGGAGGAACCCTAAGTTAAAGCACCTGTGTGGGAGCTTGGAGAAGATTGGCTCCAGAAAATGGGACACACCTGCCCAGACTCATGATGGCATCCCAATAACCTTGGAAACATACAGGAATGCTGGCAGGTGTAACCGATTGTAGGAG